>OY744549.1:54715276-54750276 GCA_963556195.1 Sepiola atlantica | reverse complement strand
GTGCCTAACTCCTGGAGAGGAGTAAATCAATACTCAACGTATTGAGCTTTTCTTTATCGAGATAGATCACTTTACGATATTTCACTTATCGTTAATTCTATTATCATTATTATTATTATTATTATTATTATTATTATTATTATTATATATATATATATATATATATATAAAATATTTGTTATTGTTTATTATCTATGTACGTATACGTTTCGTCCCTTTTCAATCGAGACTCATCAGCATAGAGATATGACTGTTCACTACCGGTCGTACGATTCGAAACCCTGGAGTACAAGTATTTTTCAACTCAAATCCAACGTCGCTAACCGCGCGGCCAATATTTGAATAGCCGATAAACAATGATAATTTAACACATTAAAAAGCGGCTTGATGTCCAGGCATTCTACTCACAATTAATTATCTCTAGATTGATTCTGTCCTTTTATTGCTGGGATCAAAGTGTAGTGTCTGTCACAAGGTATCAATATAAAATCTAGGAATGAGGTTTCAGACACGAAATGAAATAACGAAACCTCTTTATGACAACAACGAAAAGGGTTTATTCACAAAGGATACCTATACCGTTTGCCATAAATATATTTCTATAGAAAGAAACTTGGACAGTGTCCGAGAGAGGACAAAGGGAAATTAAGAGTTCTTAGAGCTGCCTGTGGTCTGTCAGGAACTATCTTCAGGCGAAGATTTGCTGTGAGCGTAGGAGGGAGATATATATATATATATATATATATATATATAGAGAGAGAGAGAGAGATAAAGACATATATATATATATATATAGAGAGAGAGATAGAGACATATATATATATATAGAGAGAGAGAGAGAGATAGAGACATATATATATATATATAGAGAGAGAGAGATAGAGACATATATATATATAGAGAGAGAGATAGAGACATATATATATATATATAGAGAGAGAGAGAGATAGAGACATATATATAAGGAGAGAGAGAGAGAGAGAGAGACATATATATATATATAGAGAGAGATATAGAGACATATATATATATATAGAGAGAGAGAGATATAGAGACATATATATATATAGAGAGAGAGAGATATAGAGACATATATATATATATAAAGAGAGAGATATAGAGACAAATATATATATATATAGAGAGAGAGAGAGATATAGAGACATATATATATATATATAGAGAGAGAGAGATATAGAGACATATATATATATAGAGAGAGAGAGATATAGAGACATATATATATATATAAAGAGAGAGATATAGAGACAAATATATATATAGAGAGAGAGAGAGAGAGATATAGAGACAAATATATATATATATATATATATATAGAGAGAGAGAGATATAGAGACAGATATATATATATATATATAGAGAGAGAGAGATATAGAGACAGATATATATATATAGAGAGAGATATAGATATATATGTATATATATATATATATGTGTGTATATATATATATATGTGTGTATATATATATATATGTGTATATATATATATATATATATATATGTGTATATATATTATATATATAGAGAGAGAAAGAGAGAGTAAGAAGTGTTTCCTCGTTGCTTCCGGGGTCTCTCTGGTGACCGCCTGGGGTTCCTCAAAGGGTCTGAAGTAGTTCTTCAGCCGACAGAGGAATCCATTCGCCCTGCAGGCTGATTAGTCAGAGTGTGACCAACTCACTCAATAGGGACATTTTTCGGAGGGAGAAAATAGGTCTATGTTTATGACCGCTACAACTTCAAACCCTTCTATATCTAGTTAGTTATCTGACAAAAAAAAACTAAACCAACATGGTGCTTATACAGATTAGCGTACATATGAGAAACGCTGAGAATCGCAGTTCCAATTAAATTAACCGCAAAACTCTTTGAAATACTTATGTATCAAACAAAAATTTTGTACACCAAAAATTAGCAAAAACTATCGAGTAGAATTTTAATAAAAAATAAAAATCCGTTATATCGTTTAATCGGGTTCGGCCATTGATTCGCGCGAAAACCACGAATTTCCGGCAGGGATAGTCTGTCATATTAACAAAAAATAAATCAATGGCAGTCATCAAAATACGATGAAACTGATTTTTGTTTTGAATTAAAATTCTACTCGATCATTTTTCCTACATTTAGGTGAGGATACTTATTTATGTATGAAGCAAAAATAGGTTTATTTTCGATTTTTCACCGATTATCAACGGTCCCCATGCATGGCTCATGAACAGCCATTTTGATTTTCGTTCTAACTGGGTTATTTTTACCCCCTTTTCGTTCTGTTAACTGTTGTCGAAAATGACCGTTTTTTTTTTCAAAGATGGTGACGTATGAAATACTTGTTTTTTGGGTTATTTTGTGAATCAATTCGTAAAGTAAAGGACGTTGTCCCTATCTTAGGTTTCAGACACGAAATGAATTAACAAAACCTCTTATGATAACGACGAAAAAGGTTTATTCATACCGTTTGGTATAGGTAAAAAGAAACTTGGACAGTGTCCGAGAGAGGAAAAAAAGGAAACCAAGAGTTCTTAGAGCTGCCTGAGGTCTGTCAGGAACTATCTTTAGGCGAAGATTTGCTGTGAGCATAGGAGGGAGATATATATATATAGAGAGAGAGAGAGAGATAGAGAGAGAGAGAGTTATATATAGATATATATATATATATAGAGAGAGAGAGGGAGAGAGAGTTATATATATATATATAGAGAGAGAGAGTTATATATAGATATATATATATATATAGAGAGAGAGAGTTATATATAGATATATATATATATAGAGAGAGAGAGTTATATATATATATATATATATATATATAGAGAGAGAGAGAGTTATATATAGATAGAGAGAGAGAGAGTTATATATATATATATAGAGAGAGAGAGAGTTATATATATATATATATAGAGAGAGAGAGTTATATATATATAGAGAGAGAGAGAGTTATATATAGATATATATATATAGAGAGAGAGAGAGAGTTATATATAGATATATATATATATATATATATAGAGAGAGAGAGAGTTATATATAGATATATATATATAGAGAGAGAGAGAGTTATATATAGATATATATATATATAGAGAGAGTTATATATAGATATATATATATATATAGAGAGAGAGTTATATATAGATATATATATATATATAGAGAGAGAGAGAGTTATATATAGAGTTATATATATATATAGAGAGAGAGAGAGTTATATATAGAGTTAGATATAGATATATATATATATAGAGAGAGAGAGAGTTATATATAGATATATATATATATATATAGAGAGAGAGTTATATATAGATATATATATATATAGAGAGAGGTCTGTCAGCAACTATCTTCAGGCGAAGATAGTATTTGTTGTGAGCGGCCAGTGAACAGGAGCAGAAGAGAGAGTGAAATAAGTATTTCCGGGGTCTAACTGCTCGTGATTCCCAAAGTAGTTCTTCAGCCGACAGAAGGAATCTATATGCTATTTGAATGTATTGATGTTTACACTCGCTGCTCTCAGCGTGAATATAACTTCATTTCTCTGTTATAACATGACAACTTCTCATGGCCAAGTGGGTTAGGCGACCGCTTACAGATTCAAGGTGTCTCTGTGAACCGGGTTCGCACCCCGTGACCATCTGAGATTGTCATTTCCCTGCACTGCAGAGAGCTGAAAGCTCAAAACAACGTCGTATATAGATATAATATTAAAATATAATTTAACATTATTTATTTATATATGATGATGATGGACTCTCCCATCGATTTCGACGTATGAGTGCCCCGCCAGGGGCTGCCCGCGCGTAAATTTGTAATTGCAAGGGTTGCGCAATCCCCAACAACCGCTCTCCTGAGTCGGCATTGCTTGATTCCAATGGCAAGTAGTAATACAAGACGACTGGAAACAATGCCGAGATAAGCAGAGAGCACATACAGCACCTGGTATTCCCAAATGGTCACCCATTTAGTACTGGCCGGGAACCGGTGTGTCAACGTGATATGTGCCGTATATATATATATATATATAGAGAGAGAGAGAGAGAGAGAGAGTTAGCATATAATAGAAAATATTATTTTTGTAAAGTTATTTGCAGAATTTAGAAAAAAAATCATTCATTTAAAAAAATAATTTTAAGTACTCTTTGAAAAGGGCAAATAATGCCGAAAGTCTCAGATATGTATATTTAAATAAATACTTTTATTCATGTAATAAATCTTCCAATTACAGCGGGGATCACCTTTACTTCTTTACATTTCCATAATCTAATTTAATAGGGTTACCGAAAGTCTGAGCAGTTATCTTCAGACGAAGATAGTATTTGCTGTGAGCGTCCAATGGACAGGGGCAGGAGAGAAAGAGAGAGAAAGAAGTGTTTCCTCGTTGCTTCCGGGGTCTCTCTGGTGACCGCCTGGGATTCCCAAAAAGTTGAAGTAGTTCTTCAGCCGACAGAGGAATCCATTCGCCCTGCAGGCTGATTGGTCAGAGTGTGACCAACTTACTCAATGGGGACATTTTTCGGAGGGAGAAAATAGGTCTACAACTTCAAACCCTTCTATATCTATTTAGTTATCTGACAAAAACAAACAAACTAAACAAGCATGGTGCTTGTACAGATTAGGGTGCATATGAAAAAACGCTGAAAATCGCAGTTCCAATTAAATTAACCGGAAAACTCTTTGGAATACTTATGTATCAAGCAAAAATAGGTTTGTACACCAAAAATTAGCAAAAACTGTGAACCCCTAGAGCAAGCCAAAAAATGGCAAATATGAAAAAAAGAGAAAAGAATTTTTAAATTATAACCGATCGTTGTAGAGACGAGTGGAGTGACTGGCCCTGCCACGCGCAACTTCCTCGGCAGCCTTGGTCTATTAATGACACGCAACACCGGAGACAATCGCGAATTGTCTTGACGTTACGAGCGTCTCTCTATCGCTATTATTTGTGACAACGCCTCGAGTCTGCTCTCGGCCTGCCAAGCCAGCCGGACATTAGAAGAAAACTATGGACTGTGATACGATTATATATAAGGAATCGGGATTTCTCGATATTGTGTAAAAACAATTAATCGAAATTTATTTTTTTAGAGCTTACAAATGGTACCCATTTACTGAACTAAACAGAATATTTCGATTAAGAGGGTTTTTTTGGGGTTTTTTTCAGTATTCAAGATTCGATACTTTGATTGAATATTTACTTGTAAAAATAAAAAATTAAAAAATTTGACCCAATAATTAAAAAAAAAAAAGTTGAAAATATCTTCAGTTGCTAATAATAGAGAAAAATGGGCCTAAATTTATTTTTATTTTTCATTTGATAATTTACAACGGAATCATTTCTCACATTTCATGTTTGCTATTACGAAAAGAAAACTCCGAAATTCTGTTGCGACTCCGAGTCTGAAGAAAAAGGCAGAGTTATCGGACTTTGTTCTCGTTTCATTTTTTTTTCATCCTTTTTCTCTAGTCAAACAATTTGCCCCCCCCCCCCCTTCTCATCGATTTCTGTAATTTATATATATATGTATATATATTATATATATTGTTTTGTTTTTTGTTTCACCTGGGTCAGGTATCGTTTCAGTTTCAGACGCTAGAAATTAATCTAAATTATAGGTTGAAACAGACTACGTATAAAGAGCAAAATATACTAATAAAAAAAATAAAAATAAATAAAAAAAATAATTAAAAAAATAATAAATAAATAAAAAATAATAAATAAAAAAAATAAGCAAAAAAAGGGGGGAAGGAAAGTCTTTTCATGCTAACCCTCACACCCCCACACACCGTGTTTAGTGATTTTATTTGTATAGAAAATTTGAATTGATTTTTTTGTGCGCGATTTTTTTAATTTTTATTTCCGTCAATTTTTTTTTTTATCTTCCTGATTTTACTATAAAACTTTAGTACCCCCCCTCTTTCTTTTTTTAACCTAACCCTAGCCCTAACCTCCTCCCCCCTCTTTCTTTTTTTTCGACACCTTCCTCCGCGGCCACACGTTTTTGGCATCTTTCCAACTGTTGTCCCTCTCTCACCGTTTAACGGCTCTTATTTATCTCCCCCCCTCCCCCACACACTCTCCTCAAATGTTCATCTCTTCTCATCAATTATCTCTTTTCTTTATTTTCTTCTCTCTGTTCTCACTCCTCCTCTCTTTTTCTTTCCTTTTGTTTTTTTTTCTTTCCCTTTCTCGTTTTCTTTCCCCTTTCTCTCTTTTCTTTCTCCTCTCTCTCTCTTTTCTTTCTCCTCTCTCTCTCTTTTCTTTCTCCTCTCTCTCTCTCTCTCTTTTCTTTCCCCTCTCTCGCTCTCTTTTCTTTCCCCTCGCTCTCTTTTCTTTCCCCCTCTCTCTCTTTTCTTCCCCCCCCTCTCTCTTTTCTTTCCCCTCTCTCTTTTCTTTCCCCCTCTCTCTTTTCTTTCCCATTTCTCTCTTTTCTTTCCCATTTCTCTCTTTTCTTTCCCATTTCTCTTTTCTTTCCCATTTCTCTTTTTCTTTCCCTCTTTCTCTCTTTTTCTTTTCCTCTTTCTCTCTTTTTCTTTTCCTCTTTCTCTCTTTCCTCTCCCCTCTTTCTCTCTTTTCTTCATCTCCTTTCTCTCTTTTCTTCATCTCCTTTCTCTCTTTTCTTCATCTCCTTTCTCTCTTTTCTTTCCCCGTCTCTCTCTCTTTTCTTTCCCCGTCTCTCTCTCTTTTCTTTCCCCGTCTCTCTCTTTTTTCTTTCCCCGTCTCTCTCTCTTTTTTTCCTCCTCTCTTTCTTTTCAAACAACTTTCCTCATCTTTTTCCTTTCCATCCATATTTCATCTCTTACCTTACGGCAAATATTAATTTGTATTTCTTTTTTAAAATTAAATTCCCATCCTTCAAACAAAAATCAAACTGTAGACCCCCCCCCCCCCCAGCAAAAAAAAATAGTTAAAATTACAGAAAACTCTTTAAAGAAAAAAAACATCTCATCGTATGTTTAATGGCGTAATTTCAAGGTTAATTTGAAGTAATTCCGTTTTTCATATTTCTCATAGTTTTTATTCATTTTAATCTTAACCTGGAAGCTATTTAATAATATTATTTAATTTTATCAATTAGTAAAAACATATTTTGTAGTAATTTTATTTCTATTTTTTTGTTTTTTATTATTATTATTAGTATTCATTTTAATCTTAACCTGAAAGCTATTTAATAATATTATTATTTAATTTTATCAATTAGTAAAAAAAAAAAAAATATTTTGTAGTAATTTTATTTCTATTTTTTGTGTTTTATTATTATTATTATTATTATTATTATTATTATTTATTATCATTTATTATTATTATTATTATTATTATTATTATTATTGTTAGCTTTAAAAATAATGTAATCGATTTTGATCAAAATTGGAATAAGGATTCTAGACATAAGGTTTAGTATCCTATCTTGATTTTAATCTACGTAAGGGGACATAAAAGTGGTGCAAAACTGTTCTGTTCAGGGAGAAATTAATTCAACCTTTCCTGGAACAGGTACCCTCTTCTTGTAGGTATTATTATTTATTTTAACCTGAAAGTTATTTAATATTAATATTATTTAATTTTATCAATTAGTAAAAGAAAAGAATATTTTGTAGTTATTCCCTAACCCCTAACCTTTACCGTAACCCCTAACCCCAACCCACACCTAACCGTAACCCTAACCTTTACCCTAACCCCGAACCCTTACCCCAACTCGTAACCCTTACCCCAACTCGTAACCCTTACCCCAACTCGTAACCCTTACCCCAACTCGTAACCCTTACCCCAACTCGTAACCCTTACCCCAACTCGTAACCCTTACCCCAACTCGTAACCCTTACCCCAACTCGTAACCCTTACCCCAACTCGTAACCCTTACCCCAACTCGTAACCCTTACCCCAACTCGTAACCCTTACCCCAACTCGTAACCCTTACCCCAACTCGTAACCCTTACCCCAACTCGTAACCCTTACCCCAACTCGTAACCCTTACCCCAACTCGTAACCCTTACCCCAACTCGTAACCCTTACCCCAACTCGTAACCCTTACCCCAACTCGTAACCCTTACCCCAACTCGTAACCCTTACCCCAACTCGTAACCCTTACCCCAACTCGTAACCCTTACCCCAACTCGTAACCCTTACCCCAACTCGTAACCCTTACCCCAACTCGTAACCCTTACCCCAACTCGTAACCCTTACCCCAACTCGTAACCCTTACCCCAACTCGTAACCCTTACCCCAACTCGTAACCCTTACCCCAACTCGTAACCCTTACCCCAACTCGTAACCCTTACCCCAACTCGTAACCCTTACCCCAACTCGGAACCCTTACCCCAACTCGTAACCCTTACCCCAACTCGTAACCCTTACCCCAACTCTTATCCTAACCCACACTTTACCCTAAACCCTAACTCTAACCATTATCCTAATCCTAACCGCTTACCATTACCCTAGCCCTAACCCTGAACCCTTACCCTTACCCCGAACCCTTACCCTAACCCCGAACCCTCACCCTAACCCACACCTTACCCTAACACCTAACCCTTACCCTGATCCCGAACCCTAACCCTTATCCCTACCTACACCCATAACGCTTACCCTAATCCCTAACGCTTACCCTAACCCCTAACCCTAACCAAAAACAAAATTCTTTGCTAGTGTGTGTGTATATTAGCTGTACCTTTTTTTTTAGTTTTTAATTTTTATTCGTCTTCACGTGTTTTAAACTTAAACAGAAAAGAAATAAAATTTTAGTTGTAAGGGAGACAACTCCTTTTATATTCTTGAATTAAAAATGAATAATTCTCCTTGCCGATATTGATATTTCGGTCATAATTGAAAAAAAATGTTACCACCTGCCCGGGTTGGACTCAATAATCTTTTAAAAAAATATACTGTAGCGAAGTACATTATTATAGTGCCAATAACATGGCACAACAATAACAAATGAAAATGGGCTACTCAGAACCAAGGTTTTATATGTCAGCTTAAATGCTATTTAGGTCCAACTTTTAAAATCTCACAGGATAACTTTATATGTTAGATTGCTACCACTTTTTTTTTACTGCTCAAACGTATATCTATTATTTGAAGACATCTGAACGTTAAAAATAGTTTAGCTAGCTGGCTTCACAATTTAATTCTTATTAACTACTTGAAATCATTGAAACGAAACTGATCTTTGCTCATAAAAAATTAATTTGAATATGTGATTATTCCTTCCTTTTTTTAATAATTATCAGTCATTTTTTTCTTAGATTAAGGATCAGCTATTATAAACTGAGATCTCATCAGGCAGAGTTAGAATCCGATCTTAACCTTAGATCATATTTGGAAAGAATTTTAAGTCTGCCTGATGAGATCTCAGTTTATAATAGCTGTTGATCGATAACATTGACATGCGAGTGTCGCAGATTTTGTACATGTCTATGTAAATAAAAATAATCATATATATATATATATGTGAGAAAGGAAGGATGAGAGTAATCCGACGTAATGGGAAATGAAAAAGGAAAAACCAAGAGATATACTTCTACTCTCAATATATAATAAAGTCCAACAAGCATTCAAGGTACACCGCAAAAAAACTCACAAAAATGACTACATACACTTCTACTCTCACCACAATAGCAAGATAAAAACAGATATGATTATAGACTTCTTCCTACACGCCTTTAGAATCTACAGTCCTCAATACATAGATGAAGAAACAAATCAAAACACATCATTAATTCCTTAAAAACATTGCAATACCCCACACATTTTATACTAAATGCCAAGTAGAAAGCCTTTCAAATATTCTCCAAAAACAACACACAAAAACATCAAATACCAGACCCCTTCTCGTACCCACACATTCCAATAACACATCCCTATGCAACACACTTAACAAACTAGGCATTCCAACATCACAAACCATAAAACAAACATTGAACACAGCAAGACATTTCCCAAAAAAAACCCACATCCCATGCCGGCTTATATACTGTCCCATGCAACAACTGCCATCAAATTTACGTGGGAAACGCAATGTGAATTGAAAAAAAGATTGAGCAAACACAATAGGGACATAAAAACAATAACTCTCTCAGTGCACTTTTCTCCCATGTATTAGAGCACGATCATGCTTTCAAGTTTGAACAGGCCAAAATCACCAAATACATCCACAACAAGGCTCGGCGAAGACTACTGGAAACAGCACTAATCACAGCCTCTAACACCATCAGACAACGAAATGGTTTCTACAATCTATCCCCCTTAATAAGCAAACTTATCTTGACCGAACAAAAACTAAACCTAGATCATGGCTAACCTTTCTTCTCTTCGTTCTCAATTGTACTTATTTACAAGTCCCCGCATACACACTCACACAAAAACTCCTCCTCACATACATTTTCATTCACCACGAATCTAAACCACTTAACCACAAATAACAGCCTCACCAATGAACACAATCTAGACATCCTCACAAATATTTAGATATTTAAACCCCTTTTGCCCTCAATTGAACTTCAAACCATCAACACTGCCTACACAAACCTATGTTTCACCTATTTCTCGACAAAATTAATATCACTTTTTTCCTTCTCTTTCTTTGTCCTTTCCCCTCATTGTCATATTCACAGCACATTTCAACACTTTCCTTCTTACTCACTCATATTCACACATTCCTGACATAGCCAACCGGTCAATACTCCTACCCTCCAAAAATTTCACACCTAACCACAACTAAATCTCCCCTCACCCATCTCACCCTTTCGACTACTTCTTTCACACTCTCAACCCACCCACCCCCACCTACTTTCAAATTATCTTCATTTCTTCAAATCCTTTTCTAAAACTATGACACTACCTACATACCAAAGACACAGGGTTTCTCCCCACCCCTCCCCTCCTCATTCCCCAGCCCCTCAAAATTCATGCTACACCTACCCACGACAAAAACCTCAGCACCCCCTTCCCTCTCTTCTACCCTAAGACAAATTCACTAACACTCCCACCACTCCCCCTTTTTCACTCACAGCCATCCACATTCATTTCACTCCCTGCCACTGACTTCTCTCAGCCCGGACCATGGTCCAGTGTTGTCAGCAGCCACGGCTACTACTTTTTCTCATCGACCCATCATGTCTACCCAATATTTCGATGTACTTGCATGCCATTTTTCTTAAAATTATCATCCTGGGGAAGTCTTACAAATAAAGACGAAACGTTGATGAATATATAAAAAAAATATCTCTTGGTTTTTCCTTTTTCATTTCCCATATATATATATATATATATATATATATATATATATATATATATATAATAATGGTAATAATCCAGGTGAAAAATATCCACAGGGTGGTAATCCAGAAAATTTTAACCGGGTTTATAAAAAGTGCTCAATATCAAAATAGAGCTTTATGTATATATATATATGTATATATATATATATATATATATATATATATATATATAGACTTGGGACTATAAGTTTTTTTTATTTTTTATTTTTTATTAATATAGTTTTAATGGTTGAGAAACTTCCGAGACTATATATATATATATGTGTGTGTGTGTTTAAAACGTGAAGGTTTTTGTTCTGCTTTCAATCTTTACAGCTGCCTAAGAGCACGTTTTATACATCTGCTTCGGTAGGGGGGGGGGGAATTACTTCATAAGTACTTTATGCAAAATTATATATATATATATATATCTATCTATATATATATATATATGAGAGAGAGAGAGAGGGGGGGGCACACAAACACACAGATGCTTGTAAGTAGAACACGACATTTATGACATAATTAATATTTATTATTTTTGTCTGTAACGAATTGATTAAAAAAAAACTTTCTGCTGAAGCTGAATTACTTATAACTATCGTTATCTAACTTTTTCCCCTCCCCAATGTGATGCCCCTAGATAGGGAGCGACAGATATATGTAAAAAAATATAATTATCTACGAACATGTGTTTCGTCGTTACACGACTCATCAGCGTGGCTTATATATATATATATATATATATATACACAGGGTGGGCAAAAATAAGGGTCCTATTTTTAAAAATTCATAACTTTTTTATTTATTGATTTTTTTTTTTTTAGAATAAGTAAAGGACCCCTTCCGAAGCAAGCATGAGCCGTATTAGCCCTAAGGAACGTACCCTCATTTAGAAAACATTATTTTTGCTTAAAAAACTCAAAACAGTGTAAAAAACAATACTTTAGTTTTTGTAAGTTTTAAGAAGTGTTTTTCGGCTAAAATTTGTTTTGTTTATTTCAAAAAATCTCGGAAGGATCAGTCTACACACACATAAAGTTTGGTGAGTTTAACTTTTATTTTGTGGAAGTTATTCAAATTTAAAGATAGGACCCTTATTTTGGCCCACCCTATATATTAGTCTAAAGAAGCTTTGAGTCATTTTAAACAAAAAAAAGAAAGGAAAATGCAGTTTAAATTCCCAGAGAAACTAACTAAATCCAAGATATCGCAGACTTAGCATTCATTGGAAAATTCATTAATAAAAAGGGGTGGGGGGGAATTCAAGTATCTAACAGTGAAACAAAAACAGGGGGACCTTAACTTAAGCGTGAAATATTAATATGGGGATCATCAGCCGTTTACCATGTAACTATATATATATATATATATATATATATATATATATATATATAATAATAAACATAATTTTATTACCGAATATACCTTGCATTGAACAATCGAAGTTTTAAATAAATTTGGACATTCGTACATGTTTATCACTCTTCTTTCATCTATCTTTATATATATATATATATATATATATATATATATATTAATTGAATGACATAATAAAAGTAAGAAATTAATCAGATTTTATTAAATTTAAAAAACAATGAGCTTTTTTTATCCTGATAGTCTACTGGTTAAATTTATATATACAGGGTGTCTCAAAAAAATGTACTCACTCGTAGAATGATGAGAAAACTTTTATTTATGAACATAGAGTGAAATGAAATAGCATCGAATACATGAGACAGATGTAATTGAAGAATCATGTTCGCAAATGTTCAAACTGATGACCATTATTGTTCAAACAAAGCTGATAACGCGCACCAAGGTAAATAAAGGTTTTCTCGTCATTCTAAGAGTGAGTACATTTTTTTGAGACACCCTGTATATATATATATATATATATATATATACATATATTTGGAGAGTTTGCCAAGACATTTCATTCAAAAAAGGATTCATCACAACAACAACAACAAAATTTTTCTTTTATTATGTATTTATTTACTTTGTAAAGTCATTGTACCCTACACGTGTTTCGCTACCAGAGCAAGGAACTTGCTTGGCAGTTCATTAGGGGAGATATAAAACCTAAAATATCGAACCTCAATAACTGACAATGCCACACGGGGGGATTGACCTAATTGAAGTCACTTAAGAAGAAAAAGTAAAACAAAAATTTTTTTTAAACAGCTCAAAAACTTGGTAATATGTGGTGGCTGTGAAGCGCCCCCACAAGCATTAAGTCCGAATATATATATATATATATGAAAATGGCGTTTATCGCGTTTTACATTCCAACCTTTCATATATATATATATGTATATGTGTATATATATGAAACGTTAGAATGCAAAACGCGATAAACGCTATTTTCAAAATTGCGAAGGTATCACTACAAAAAATGTTGCATTTCAATCTCCGAGCCCCCCCCCCCCCAATCATGTTTTGCATGATATGATCCTGGTTTAATTTATCTTTGATTTTAATTTAATATATATATATATATATATTTAATAATAATGGTAATAATCCAGGTGAAAAATCTCCACAGGGTGGTAATCCAGAGAATTTTAACCGGGTTTATAAAAAGTGCTCAATATCAAAATAGAGCTTTATATATGATAATTTTATTTACACAGACATGTACAAAATCTGCGACACTGGCATGTCGATGTTATCGATCAACAGTTACTATAAACTGAGATATCATCAGGCAGAGTTAGAATCCGATCTTAACCTCAGATCATATTTGGAGATATGATCTGAGATTAAGATCGGATTCTAACTGTGTAAATAAAATTATCATATAGATAGATAGATGAAAGAAGAGGGATAAACATGTACGAATGACAAATTTATTTTAACTTCGATTGTTCAATGCAATGTGTACTCGGTAAAAACATGTTTATTATTCTTTCCTTAAGCCAAGGCTTTTCAAAGATTAAAAAAATCAACTATATATATATATATATATATATAAATAAAATTGAAAATAGAAGCCTTTATCAATGCAAGATTTTTTTTTTTAACTTTAATCTTATTAATTTCGGAATAATATTCCATCATGAACAAACTTTTTTTTTTTTGTTTTTTGATATAATGTCGTTGTTAATGGGTGTTATCCGTGGAGATGTTGGCGGTTATGAATTCAAATTTTTTATTATATATATATATATATATATATATATATATATATAATATGTGTATGAGAATAGCAAACCTAAAACGATCAGCATAATTCTAGGTCGCACAATAACAAGCCGCGCGCGCGTGCGTGCGTGGTCCCCCTCTGTATGTGACTCAATTTGGCGAGTGTAAAATGCAATAAATTTGGGCAATTTGGGGCATTTTTGACCACCCTTTGACCCCTTTGGGGGCGAGAACCAGAATTTTTCTGAGGTCAAGGATGCTCATTTTATATCCAGAACAATTGCCTCTACATTTTGGCCAAGTTTCAGAAAAATTGAATGGATGGATCAAACGTTATGGGAGAAAAGGGTCATTTTTTTGCCATTTTGGGGGCTTTTGACCCCCTGGGGGCGCGAACCAGATTTTTTCCAAGGTTTGGTCAAGTTTCAGAGAAATTGAATGGATGGATGTAAAGTTATGGGGCAAAAAATGTCATTTTTTTGCCATTTCGGGGCCTTTTGACCCCCTGGGGCTAATCAGACTTATTTTTCAAAAATCGGAGAATGTCACTTTCTAACCTGACCAAAGTTACAACTTCTTGCAAAATTTCAGAGAAATTCAATGGATGGTTGCGGAGAAAAATCCGAACGGACGGACGGATGGACATGCCTCAAAACATAAGTTCCCCGATTTATAAAATCGGGGGACTTATGTTTTGAGGCAATTAAAAGTGATCAATGGGGAGACAACAGAGCCGAATGATGAGGATGAAGCTAAAACCTGACCATTGAAAACGTGATTGCAGTTTCATGTTGAGCTGCTATCGTGGCGGACGTTTAAATTATACGCTGCGAGCGAATATGAAGAGAGGATGGATCCGGATTTAAAAAAAAAAATTTTTTTTTTTTTAAATAAACAAATAGAAGAAGACATTCCTATTATTATTATTGTTATTGTTATTCCAAGGATACGATCGGATTTCTTCCCTTCTTCATGGATCAACGATTTTGATTGGAGTATGAAAGGGAAAAATATTTTTTAAAGGAAAGAAAGAAAGAGAAGAGAAAAGAAGAAAAAAAAAAATTGCGACATGTGGAAGAAACAGATGAAAGAATGGAAAAAAAAGAAAAAAATCCAGTCACAGTTTTCGGGATGCGTGTGTTCGGAACCAGATATGCAAGTAAACACTTTACTTAGATCATCTTTCTCTCTTTCTTTTTTCAGAATTGTGTGTGTGTGTATGATACAGACATATGTGCGTTTTTATGATACAGATATGTGTGTGTGATACAAATATATATATATATATATATATATATATATCACTCAGTGTAATATATTACCCAACTTACACACACACACATATATATATTTTACTTATCTTCCTCCCACAGCGGTAAGATGTGACACAAGGTCGGGAAAGTGGGATTTGAAAAGCCAGCGCCCGAGAAGGTGAGCACTCTGGCCATTAAAAATTGCCTGGGCAGCCCCGTCGGCATTCCCTGGTAGGGGCGCCTCAGGCAGTAAGCGATAAACTTACTCCTAAGCCTGGGAGCGTGGACTTCCTAGAACTGCACAGGACAGACCCATACACCGGCGTTAATCAAGCCCCGAAGGCCAAAACAATACCAGTTCATGGGGTGCAGTATCCATCGGAACAGATACTATATATATATATATATATATATATATATATATATTATTCCTTATTTAAACATTTGATGTTTATACTAAACTTGTAAGGTGTGTAACTTTACTTGTTTTTCACTTTCATACGCATATATATAATGATGCAGGATTAAACAGAGCTGAAAGGGAAAAGATTTTATTACAGACACACACACACACACACACACACACACACCTAGAAAACGGAGCTGTTAAACCTGGCATCGTGATATGGGACAAAAGGGAGAAAGTAGCAACCCTAGTTGAAGTCAGTGTCCCTAAGGATGCAGGATTGAACAGAGCTGAAAGGGAAAAGATTACGAAATACCAAGGTCTAATGTACGACATGAAAAGAAACTGGAATCTTAGGAAGATCTCCATCATCCCAGTAATTATAGGAGCAACAGTTCAAATGAAAAATAATTTCAAAAGCTATCTGACGAGTATACCCGGTGAACCGAGTGCAAGAGAGATACAAACAATTGCACTTAGAGGGATGGTTAGAATCTTAAAAAGATCTCTAGGCTGGAGTGTCTGAAATAGCCAGTGAATGTCTGGCATCCGGTAGGATGCCCCATCTCCAGCAAAAACGGAAAGATAAGAAAAATAAAAAATGTGAGAAATATATATATACATATGTGTGTATGTATATATGTGTCTGTGTGTGTGTGTATGTATATATATATATATATATATATATATATCAATGATTGGTAATTGTTTTTTTCTTCCGAAGATTAGAGTTATTTCTTTTTCTCTTGATTTTTTTTTAAATTGCATGTTTATGTATGTGTGATACAGATATATGTGCGTTTATATGATAGATGTGATATATATATATATATATATATATATATATATATTTATTTATACAAACATTATTGGTTACATATGTGCATACATGTCCACCTCTTCAGACCAAAGAATACACGGAAGTGAGATGAATTTGGAAAATTTTCCCCTTAAGTAAATCTTGACTCTCTATGAAGAGCACAACCGAAACATGTATGCACATATGTATCCAAAAATGTTTGTATAAATAAAAAGTTATACCAAGGAACAGCTCTACTTGTTAGTGAGCACTTTTTATAAACACTTGAGTTTCAACGGATTTACATCTACAGAAACTAATACACTATGTGTACTATATATATATATATATATATATATATATATATATATATTGGCCAAGATCAAAGCGTAGTATCTGTTCAATGATTGGTTATTGTTTTTTTCTTCTGAAGATTAGTTATTTCTTTTTCTCTAGTTTTGTTTGTTTTTTCAAAATTGCATGTTTGTGTGTGTGTGTGTGATACAGACATATGTGCGTTTTTATGATATATCTGTTTGTGTCTGTGTGTGTTTGATACAGATATATATATATATCACTGTCAGTGTAGTATATTATCCAACTTACACATATATATATATATATATATATATTGTCTCACTTAATAAATGAGACAATCGAAATAATAGTAAGCAAAAAAAACAACGAACGCTGCAATCACCAATAAAAAAAATAATTATATAAAAATACATTAAATATTTAGGTGATAAAAATCGTACATATTTCTAGGAAGGACGTCATGGTCTAATGGTAAAACGCTAGACTATAGACATCAATATCGAAGGTTCGATCTTTGTCAGAAACACGTGTCCATGAATTACTTTTATGTACGTATAAAATTAATAAAAAAATATATATATTAACGAAAACTACGTCCTATAAAGTTAAGGGCGACTAATAATGCAATTTTCTGCATTTTAATCACTTAGGAAGTGAGACAATCGAAGTAGTAGTGAGCAAAAAAAACAACGAATGCTGCAACTACCAATAAAAATAATTACATCAAAATACATTATATATATATATTTCTTATATTTTATTCCTTGTTTAAACATCTGATGATCTTAATAAACATGCAAAGACCCTGATGATGAAGGCGACATAAAAGTGGTGCAAAAAACCGTTCTGTTCGGGGTGGGAGTAATTTTACTCATCCTGGGACGGGTATTATTATAGTTTGTTGTAAACATGACTTTTCTCCCCTCTCGTCACACACATATTTAAGCGCGGATCTATAACTATACACACGCATACGTACAGACATACCTCTGTATGTTCATATATATTTATATGCGCACACATTTATATATTTAGCACACACACACGCACACACACACACACACACACAAACATACATGCGCACACTTGGAAATTTATTTTTGTTTTATTAAAAAAAATGTAAAAATTGTTTTATCCCAGTTTTATAGAAAATATTTATCTTGAAGATTGCCATATGTATTTTAAGATGAAGTCATGTGTTTGGTGTGTGTATGTCTGTGTGTTTGTCTGTGTGCTTGTCTGTGCGTGTGCGTGTTTTGTGTGCGTGTTTGGTGTGCATGTATGGTGAGTATGTGTGCATGTTTTTGTACATGTATGTGTGCATGTTTTTGTACATGTATGTGTGCATGTTTTTGTACATGTATGTGTGCATGTTTTTGTACATGTATGTGTGCATGTTTTTGTACATGTATGTGTGCATGTTTTTGTACATGTATGTGTGCGTGTTTTTGTACATGTATGTGTGCGTGTTTTTGTACATGTATGTGTGCGTGTTTGGTGTGCATGTATGTGTGCGTGTTTGGTGTGCATGTATGTGTGCGTGTTTGGTGTGCATGTATGTGTGCGTGTTTGGTGTGTATGTATGTGTGCGTTTTTGGTGTGTATGTATGTGTGCGTGTTTGGTGTGCGTGTATGTTTGCATGTATGGTGAGCGTGTTTGGTGTGCATGTATGTGTGCATGTTTTTTGTGAATGTTTTGTGCGTGTTTGGTGTGTGTGTGAGTGTATGTGTGCGTGTATGGTATGCATGTATGTGTGTTTGGTGTTCGTGTATGTGTGCGTGTTTGGTGTGCATGTATGTGTGCGTGTATGTGAAAAGAGTTTATCTTTGAAAATCCATGGATTAAGGATATGAAGCTCCTTGCTCTGAACTTTTGATGTTCTAATAAATATTGTATCTTTACAATTTTTTATTTTCATCTTTCATCTCTAGAAATATATATATATATATAATAAAAAATCAATATTGTCTCAGAAACGATCGTACACAAAATTGTTTATGTTGCATTCTGGGAACGTACATAAATGCATGTCATAAATTCATTTATCTCGTCGCCTTGGCTACTGAGTCAAACATGACTTTCGTATCGGGTTCGAGCCGTGTGACAGGCGGGGATTATCTCCTCCCATACTGACGATTGCAGGTTTGGCATGAAACACATGTGTATATGGGTTTATTTAAAAAATATTTACTTATAAATAATTATATATATATATATATAGTTTTATTTATACTAATTTGTGTTTGTATAAATAAAACTGTTCTATAAATAGCTCTATTTATTACTAGCAGGGCTACCCGGCGTTGCCCGGAGCAAAAGTGTAACATATTTGTATTAAAATTTATATCCCTCTCTCTTTTTCCCCCCTCCCTCGTTTTTCCGCTGCCCATTCCTCTCTCTGGACATACACACACACACTTTTATAGATTACTCGAGGAATGAGTTGGTGTAAGGGAAATAACTCATTAGGAAAAAAAAAATCAGAATTATTTCCCTTTAGTTATTTGGAAAAGATGAAACACCTACCCCCCCCCCCAACAAAATCGTGGCCAGTTTACCCTCAAAGAATAAATATTTTTTTCTGAATTTGAGATTTTATTCATTTTGAGCAACGCCGATCAAGAATATACCAACTTTGTGAGTGTTTCTTTGGTAGTTTATAACTTTTAGCTGAAACACACACACATATACTTCCCTTTATATGACAGAAGATTGAGAACTATTATATAAACACACTAAAGATTCTCCGGATTTTAACCTGTGGATACAAACCTTACCTGGGTTTCTATACACACACACACACACACACACACACACACACACACACACACACACACACACACATATATATATATATATATTATTAATGACAATATATGTATTACCATATACCATCGGTTCCTTTTACTTTGTAGTCTTGTAGTCTCCTTTGAGGATACAGCTCAATGTTTGTCAATTATTGATAACAGAGCAAAATATATGTCAATATTGAAAAATTCAAAATGGCGTAGTAGTGTGATCTCACACATGTGAGTTTTTGCTCTCTCTTTTTGTTTGTTTTCACCCTAAAATGAAACTGCTGTATAGTAGTTTTTTTCAAGACACTTTAATCCAAGAACTTTTTACTCTTTGTGACTTTTTTTCTGATGATTTTGTAATGTTGCAGAGACGATATTGACATAAAAATATTGTTTGGCATAAGACAAATGAAACGGACCGTAAAAAATATATCTCACAGAAATGTTGTGTTTTTTGAAAATGTGAAAAAATAAAAATAATAAAATAAAACCATGGTTATTGGAATATAATATAAACTGACACACATATATATATATATATATATATATATATATATATATATAGTTTTCAGGTTCAATTATTTTCGATAGGAATTCAAATCAAAAAGCTCTATGTCCGTTCAAACAGAGCATGAATAAGTTATGAGGTTTAAAAAGACTAAATATACATTCGGATTGTACACATAAGTTATTTCGACAAAACAAAGTAAAAATAAAGAATCAAGTAAAAAATATATATTATAGTGTTAAAGTGAATAATTTTGGTAAAAAGTCCGAGTAAGATAGCTCAATGTAGAAAACAGAGCAAGAATAGGATATAGAAAGAAATCACATACACATTGCAACTGTCAGCATTTATAATTTATTTCGACTTCCTAGTCTCTTCAGTTACATATTGGAAATGGCCAAAAAAGAAATAGCATAGGCAGAGAGAGGGGGGGGATAAAAAAGGGGGGGGGACAAGTAACACACTTAAGTTAAAATCATCAAAAAGGGGGGGGGAATATAAAAATATAAAGAGGTCAGCCAATATGTATCAACAGCTGAAACAAAATAAAATTAAAAACTTAATATTACGATACGTCTATGCAACCCTCCGAATCATGTTTGTCATGCACATGTTGACACAAAGTCAAACCCCACCTCCGCATCTCCAGCTGCGAGACCAGACAGTCAGAATAAAAGTAAAAACAAAACAATCTAAGAAAGAAAAAAAGAAATATATATATATATATATATATATATATATATATATATATAAAAATTAATCTTGTATTGCTAATTTGGCTTATATTTCAATTTTATTAACTTTCCATGCAATACTTTGAAACTTGAACGATAAACACACACATTACTTGACAGCGTGCCAACGCATTTTTCGTTCGACACTGGTTTTTGAATTCTACCCGCCTTTCATAACAGCACGGCGATGACGTCGTACCACTAAAGACGTTTATCAAATTAACAAAGAAATAAGTTTCTTTATTCTTGTTTTTTGATGAAAAAAAAAAAAAGGAAAAAAAATGACTCAATACTGGTCACCCCTGAAGAAGGAATTTTATTCCGTAATCGATAGGATTAATGTAAGAAAAAAAATAATAATAAATTAATCTTGTATTGCTAATTTGGCTTATATTTCAATTTTATTAACTTTCCATGCAATACTTTGAAACTTGAACGATAGACCACACACTTTATATATATATATATATATATATATATATATATATATATATATATATATATATGTATATATGTGTGTGTATAATATATATATATACTTTGAAAAGTCACACAATTTGAAGCGTTGGGTGGATGGCAATAATAAAGATATTTTTTTTATAAAATATTTAGAAAACCTTGCACAACGCAGATTATTTGTTTTTAAAATAAATTATTTATTCATCTCAAAAACATTTTTTTTTTTTTATAAACTTGAGTACTTTCGGTAAATCTAGCATCTTCAGAAGAATATTTCTTTTTTCTTTTTTTTCTTTTTTTCTCTTGGTTGAGACATTCTCGTGGCCAAGTTGAAAATCCGTCTAGGTGTTTTGACGAAGTGAAAAAAGTGTTGATATGGCTGTGTGTCACGTGGTCGGCGTGGAAGGATACTTTGAAAAGTCACACAATTTGAAGCGTTGGGTGGGTGGCAATAATAAAGATATTTTTTTTATAAAATATTTAGAAAACCTTGCACAACGCAGATTGTATGCATAGTTCGGCAGCAAGTCATTTTTTATGCAAGAGTCATTAAAGGCCAAGGACTTTCTTGTCAGCGGCGAGCGATTCTTCGGTTTTCTGGTGTTAATTGGTGGAGTATAGCACCTTGCGTTGTGTCGTGGGCCATTCCTTTAGCGCTTTCTGTCTCTCGTCCATCTTCAGGAGGCTGTGTCTTATTGTTACTAAGAGCCATGTTTATAGTTTTATTATTAATTATATATCTATGAATACATATATACGGATGAAGATGTTAGGGTTGAATACATATATACGGATGAAGATGTTAGGGTTAGGGTTGAATACATATATACGGATGAAGATGTTAGGGTTAGGGTTGAATACATATATACGGATGAAGATGTTAGGGTTGAATACATATATACGGATGAAGATGTTAGGGTTAGGGTTGAATACATATATACGGATGAAGATGTTAGGGTTAGGGTTGAATACATATATACGGATGAAGAGGTTAGGGTTGAATACATATATACGGATGAAGATGTTAGGGTTGAATACATATATACGGATGAAGATGTTAGGGTTAGGGTTGAATACATATATACGGATGAAGATGTTAGGGTTAGGGTTGAATACATATATACGGATGAAGATGTTAGGGTTGAATACATATATACGGATGAAGATGTTAGGGTTAGGGTTGAATACATATATACGGATGAAGATGTTAGGGTTAGGGTTGAATACATATATACGGATGAAGATGTTAGGGTTGAATACATATATACGGATGAAGATGTTAGAGTTGAATACATATATACGGATGAAGATGTTAGGGTTGAATACATATATACGGATGAAGATGTTAGGGTTGAATACATATATACGGATGAAGATGTTAGGGTTGAATACATATATACGGATGAAGATGTAATATTGCATTGAAATAGTTTTATCCAATTATACATTTCCTTATTACGTAATCAAATTTCAGACAAATTATGGTGTACCTTTAATTTCCTATTTTTTCCGATCGACGGATGGTGAATATTTTCCCCTCCCGTTACATCCGTGATCGCTATGCAATTTCGTTTCCGACCGCTTAGGTCAGTGTGCGTTTTCTCCTGTTGTGCAACCAATCACGAGAGGCCGTCCGTTCCTTTCTCGGAGCATTTGCCGGATAATTGTACGAGATGATTGCGTCTAACGTTGGTCAAATTTGATTATAGTCTGTCCGTGGAGTTTCCTTAATTGTTCTCATTGTTTTGCTCGAGGTGATTTTTGACGCCGTCAGAATGAGGGAGGGCCTTCACATGGTAACGATTTCTGTAGCGTAGAATATACGGCAAAATTAAAATGATTTATCAAAACGAGGCCATAACAATAACACTATTAAACATGCGTCTAGTTAGGTTAGATGAAAAATCTGATTTAAAAAAAAACAAAAAAACACAGGAAACACCAGTCTGCGGAGACGAAACCTGGGTACACACACGCAAAATTAAGCGAGTATCAAACATCTCCAATGTGGAGTATTTAACAGGTGTATTAATGTGTTTATATATAAGTATGTATAGGATTCACGCCTGAAATAATTAAACGATCATAACACAGCTGCTAGGCGTAAGGGGTCGTAATGTAGGCTATATTTAGTTTTATTTAGTTTTATGCTAATGAGGTAAAAAAAAGGGCGGAAAACCTTTATAAAAATTCAAATCACTCCGATTTTTATGAAATTTTGCCAAAAAATGTAAGACATACATTTTAAAGGGTTTTTTGAAAATTCAAATATTTCAGATTTACATTAAATTCGATCCATGTGCATTTGACATCAATTAAGCAAGATTCCCTGCATTTAAATATTTTCTTAAGACCGCTTAAGCATAAGCCTTAAAATTTAGAAATTTTCTAGAATCAAAATCGTGTAATTGATTTTGATTAGTGATGGGACGATCCCGATATTTTCCCCGATTCCGCTACAATAACCGATTCTGTTCTAGATTCCCGATTCCGCTCTAAATTCCCAATTCCGATACAATTACCAGATCTGTTCTAAATTCCTGATTCCGATACAATTACCGATTCTGTTCTAAATTCTCGATTCCGATACAATTACCGATTCTGTTCTAAATTCCTGATTCCGATACAATTACCGATACTGTTCTAAATTCCCGATTCCGATACAATTACCGATTCTGTTCTAAATTACCGATTCTGTTCTAAATTCCCGATTCCGATACAATTACCGATTCTGTTCTAAATTCCTGATTCCGATACAATTAACGATTCTGTTCTAAATTCCCGATTCCGATACAATTACCGATTCTGTTCTAAATTCCCGATTCCGATACAATTACCAATTCTGTTCTAAATTCCCGATTCCGATACAATTCCTGATTGTGATACAATTACCGATTCTGTTCTAAATTCCCGATTCCGATACAATTCCCGATTGTGATACAATTACGATACTGTTCTAAATGACCGATTCTGTTCTAAATTACCGATTCTGTTCTAAATTCCTGATTCCGATACAATTACCGATTCTGTTCTAAATTCCTGATTCCGATACAATCACCAATTCTGTTCTAAATTCCCGATTCCGTTCTAAATTACCGATTCTGTTCTAAATTCATGATTCCGATACAATTACCGATTCTGTTCTAAATTCCCAATTCCGATACAATTAACGATTCTGTTTTAAATTCCTGATTCTGTTCTAAATTCCTGATTCCGATACAATTACCGATTCTGTTCTAAATTCCTGATTCCGATACAATTACCGATTCTGTTCTAAATTCCTGATTCTGTTTTAAATTCCCGATTCTGTTTTAAATTCATGATTCGGATACAATTACCGATTCTGTTCTAAATTCCTGATTCCGATACAATCACCAATTCTGTTCTAAATTCCCGATTGTGATACAATTACCGATTCTGTTCTAAATTCCCGATTCCGATACAATTACCGATTCTGTTCTAATAACCGATTCTGTTCTAAATTCCCGATTCCGATACAATAACTGATGCTCTTCTAAATTCCCGATTCTGATAGAATTACCGATTCTGTTCTAAATTCTCGATTCCGATACAATAACCGATTCTGTTCTAAATTCTAGATTCTGCTACAATTACCGATTCTGTTCTAAATTCCCGATTCCGATACAATTACTGATTCTGTTCTAAATACTCGATTCCGATACAATTACCGATACTATTCTAAATTCATGATTCCGATACAATTACCGATTCTGTTCTAAATTCCCAATTCCGATACAATTAACGATTCTGTTTTAAATTCCTGATTCTGTTCTAAATTCCCGATTCCGATACAATTACCGATTCTGTTCTAAATTCCTGATTCCGATACAATTACCGATTCTGTTCTAAATTCATGATTCCGATACAATTACCGATTCTGTTCTAAATTCATGATTCCGATACAATAACCGATTCTGTTCTAAATTCTCGATTCCGCTACAATTACCGATTCTGTTCTAAATTCCCGAATCTGATACAATTACCGATTCTGTTCTAAATTCCTGATTCCGATACAATTACCGATTCTGTTCTAAATTCATGATTCCGATACAATTACCGATTCTGTTCTAAATTCCTGATTCCGATACAATTACCGATTCTGTTCTAAATTCCTGATTCCGATACAATTACCGATTCTGTTCTAAATTCTCGATTCCGATACAATTAACGATTCTGTTTTAAATTCCTGATTCTGATACAATTACTGATTCTGTTTTAAATTCACGATTCTCTTCTAAATTCACGATTCTCTTCTAAATTCACGATTCTGATATGATTACCGATTCTGTTCTAAATTCCCGATTCCGATACAATTAACGATTCTGTTCTAAATTCCTGATTCCGATTTTAGAATAGCCTAAAAAGTAGAATTTCTTCTTTTTTTTATGGAGGGGGGGGCTATTTATCGCAGAGTCCTCATCTACTTTCAAATAGATATAATTTTCTTTTTAATTTCACAAACTTCTTAATGTTTTTCTTTTTTTTCTATTCCATCCAAGATTTTGATAAACTCATTGTGACATTTTTATCGATATTTTTCACTTGTGCCATTTTTTCCTATTCATACACTTGTGCCATTTTTTCCTATTCATCCACTTGTGCCATTTTCCCCTATTCATCCACTTGTGCCATTTTCCCCTATTCATCCACTTGTGCTATTTTTTCCTATTCATCCACTTGTGCCATTTTCCCCATTCATCCACTTGTGCCATTTTTCCCCATTCATCCACTTGTGCCATTTTTCCCCATTCATACACTTGTGCCATTTTTCCCCATTCATCCACTTGTGCCATTTTTCCCCATTCATCCACTTGTGCGATTTTTTCCCATTCATCCACTTGTGCTATTTTTTCCTATTCATCCTCTTGTGCCATTTTCCCCATTCATCCACTTGTGCCATTTTTCCCCTATTCATACACATGTGCCATTTTTCCCCATTCATCCACTTGTGCGATTTTTTCCCATTCATCCACTTGTGCTATTTTTTCCTATTCATCCTCTTGTGCCATTTTCCCCATTCATCCACTTGTGCCATTTTCCCCATTCATCCACTTGTGCCATTTTCCCCATTCATCCACTTGTGCCATTTTCCCCCATTCATACACTTGTGCCATTTTTCCCCATTCATCCACTTGTGCCATTTTTCCCCATTCATCCACTTGTGCCATTTTTCCCCATTCATACACTTGTGCCATTTTCCCCATTCATCCACTTGTGCGATTTTTTCCCATTCATCCACTTGTGCCATTTTTTCCTATTCATCAACTTGTGCTATTTTTTTCCTATTCATCAACTTGTTCCATTTTTCCCTATTCATCAACTTGTGCCATTTTTCCCCATTCATACACTTGTGCCATTTTTCCCTATTCACCCACTTGTGCCATTTTCCCTATTCACGCACTTGTGCCATTTTTTTGTCATGATAATCTATAAATTTTTAATTTTACCCGTAGATTTAAAATCAATAAATGGTATCATTGTATTAGTACCAGCAAATTAAGTTTTGAACAAAAAAATAAAAATAAATAAATTAAAAAGAATCGTATTTGGAATCAGAAATTAGTCAAATTTTTCGATACCGATTCTGATACCCCAAAAAGTTCCGATTTTTTTCCAATTCTAATTAATCGTCCCAAAACTACCACCGAAAACATTAAAAACAAGGTTATCTTGAAGCGGTTAGCTCCCAAAGAGGCTGCCATATTTTATCATTCACTTATGTTTGTTTTTCGCAGTGGTAATCAGTCAAATTAGGCCACTGTGCCAAAAAAAAAAAAATGCTGTTTTTGGCAGATTTTCTTTCATTTTTATTTTTTTATATATTAATTTGTTTTCTGATTTTTTTTATTTTGCAAATATCCCGAATTACGATTAAAGGTTAGCTCCCAAAGAGGCTGCCATATTTTATCGTCTAGTTTTGTCAGAGCTCTGGTGGCAGCACGGTACCAAATTGAAAGGTGAATTTGGAACGCTAAAACCTACTCCCAGAGTTCAGTTATGTTTGTTTTTCACAGTGGTAATCCGTCAAATTAGGTCACTGTGCAAAAAAAAAAAAAAATGATTCTTGGGGAAAATTTCTTTCATTTTTTAATTTTTTTTTTATATGTTAATTTGTTTTCTGATTTTTTTAATTTCTTTTTTATTTTGCAAATACCCGAATTATGATTAAAAATTAGCGTTTTTAAGCAACTTCAAAAAAAAAAACTCCCTTAACCCTACGACTAATTTTTTTTTTTTTTTTAATGGAAATCGTTCCAGACAAGGCATGAAGCCACTTGATGTAAGAAGATTGTCCTTAGTCTTGAAAAGACCAAGGTTATAGGTAGAAGGAAAACAGTCAGCAGGAAGAGAGTTCCACAAGCCTGCAATTCTTGAAAAGAAGCTACTGGAATAGGAAGCTGTATTACAATGAAGTATCAAAACAGCGATACCACATTGTAATACAGCTTCCTATTCCAGTAGCTTCTTTCCAAGAATTGCAGGCTTGTGGAACTCTTCCTGCTGACTGTTTTCCTTCTACCTATAACCTTGGTCTTTTCAAGACTAAGGACAATAGGCATCTCCTGTGTTTGCGATAATCATATTTCGTTTTTGTTAGCTCCTTACACCAAGTGGCTTCATCAAATCTTTTTCTAAAACTATGATACCACCTGCTAAACACAGTTTCCCCCATCCCTCCTCTTTTCCCCAGCCTCTCAAAATCCATGCCACACCTCACCACAACAAAAATCTCAGTCCCCCCCCCCCTTTCATCTCTCCCACCCTAAGGCAAATTCACCAATATTCTCACCCCTCCCCCTATTTCACTGCTGCCTTAATGGTACCCACTCAAAGCTTTCCATATTCATTTCATTCTTCGCCACCACTGACTTATCGCAGCCTGGACTCTCCTCCAGCGCTCACAGTAGCCATGGCTACAACTTTTCCGTTATTATTCCATCATGTCAACCCCAAATTTCGATGTACTTGCATGACATTTTTCTTCAAATTTTCATCCTGAGGAGGTCTTACAATAAAGACGAAACGTTGATGAATATATATAAAAAAAAAAAATCTCTTGGTTTTTTCCTTTTTCATTTCTCATTACGTCAGATTACTATCATTCTTCCTTTCTCATATATATATATATATATATATATATAGGAAAATGGGACAATGAAATTACAAAATTAATAACGCAAAACATTAATTAATTCTGAACTGTTAAAAAATAGTTATGCAAATTAAGCATACAGATAACTGTGTTTTGGACCTTTGCTCTCTACTATATATACAGTATTTCAAAACACTATCTTGTATTATTAATGCCGTCTAAATCTATTTTGCGCGTTAGATGCCGTCTAAATCTATTTTGCGCATTAGATGCCGTCTAAATCTATTTTGCGTGTTAGATGTCGGCTAAATCTATTTTGCGCGTTAGATGCCGTCTAAATCTATTGCATGTGTTAGATGCAATCTAAATCTATTGCATGTGTTAGATGCCATCTAAATCTATTGCGCGTGTTAGATTCCGTCTAAATCTATTGCGCGTGTAAGATGCCGTCTAAATCTATTGCGCGTGTTAGATGCCATCTAAATCTAATGCGCGTGTTAGATGCTGTCTAAATCTAATGCACATGTTAGATGCTGTCTAAATCAAATGCGTGTTTAAGATGCCGTCTAAATCTATTGCACGTGTTAGATGCCGTCTAAATCTATTGCACGTGTTAGATGCCGTCTAAATCTATTGCACGTGTTAGATGCCGTCTAAATCTATTTTGCGTGTTAGATGCCGTCTAAATCTATTGCACGTGTTAGATGCCGTCTAAATCTATTGCACGTGTTAGATGCCATCTAAATCTATTGCACGTGTTAGATGCCGTCTAAATCAAATGCGTGTTTAAGATGCCGTCTAAATCTATTGCACGTGTTAGATGCTGTCTAAATCTATTTTGCGCGTTAGATGCCGTCTAAATCTATTGCACGTGTTAGATGCCGTCTAAATCTATTTTGCGCGTTAGATGCCGTCTAAATCTATTGCACGTGTTAGATGCTGTCTAAATCTATTTTGCGTGTTTAAGATGCCGTCTAAATCTATTGCACGTGTTAGATGCTGTCTAAATCTATTTTGCGTGTTAGATGCTGTCTAAATCTATTTTGCGTGTTAGATGCCGTCTAAATCTATTGCACGTGTTAGATGCCGTCAAAATCTATTTTGCGCGTTAGATGCCGTCTAAATCTATTGCGCGTGTTAGATGCTGTCTAAATCTATTTTGCGTGTTAGATGCCGTCTAAATCTATTGCACGTGTTAGATGGCGTCTAAATCTATTTTGCGCGTTAGATGGCATCTAAATCTATTGCACGTGTTAGATGCCGTCTAAATCTATTGCACGTGTTAGATGCCGTCTAAATCTATTGCACGTGTTAGATGCTGTCTAAATCTATTTTGCGCGTTAGATGCCGTCTAAATCTATTGCACGTGTTAGATGCTGTCTAAATCTATTTTGCGTGTTAGATGCCGTCTAAATCTATTGCACGTGTTAGATGCAGTCTAAATCTATTTTGCGCGTTAGATGCCGTCTAAATCTATTGCACGTGTTAGATGCCGTCTAAATCTATTTTGCGCGTTAGATGCCGTCTAAATCTATTGCACGTGTTAGATGCCGTCTAAATCTATTTTGCGCGTTAGATGCCGTCTAAATCTATTGCACGTGTTAGATGCCGTCTAAATCTATTTTGCGCGTTAGATGCCGTCTAAATCTATTGCACGTGTTAGATGCTGTCTAAATCTATTTTGCGTGTTAGATGCCGTCTAAATCTATTGCACGTGTTAGATGCTGTCTAAATTTATTGCACGTGTTAGATGCTGTCTAAATCTATTTTGCGTGTTAGATGCCGTCTAAATCTATTGCACGTGTTAGATGGCGTCTAAATCTATTTTGCGCGTTAGATGGCGTCTAAATCTATTGCACGTGTTAGATGCCGTCTAAATCTATTGCACGTGTTAGATGCCGTCTAAATCTATTGCACGTGTTAGATGCCGTCTAAATCTATTGCACGTGTTAGATGCTGTCTAAATCTATTTTGCGCGTTAGATGCCGTCTAAATCTATTGCACGTGTTAGATGCTGTCTAAATCTATTTTGCGTGTTAGATGCCGTCTAAATCTATTGCACGTGTTAGATGGCGTCTAAATCTATTTTGCGCGTTAGATGGCGTCTAAATCTATTGCACGTGTTAGATGCCGTCTAAATCTATTTTGCGTGTTAGATGCCGTCTAAATCTATTGCACGTGTTAGATGCCGTCTAAATCTATTGCACGTGTTAGATCCCGTCTAAATCTATTTTGCGTGTTAGATGCCGTCTAAATCTATTGCACGTGTTAGATGCCGTCTAAATCTATTGCACGTGTTAGATGCCGTCTAAATCTATTGCACGTGTTAGATGCTGTCTAAATCTATTTTGCACGTTAGATACCGTCTAAATCTATTGCACGTGTTAGATGCTGTCTAAATCTATTTTGCGTGTTAGATGCCGTCTAAATCTATTGCACGTGTTAGATGGCGTCTAAATCTATTTTGCGCGTTAGATGCTGTCTAAATCTATTTTGTGCGTTAGATGCCGTCTAAATCTATTTTGCGTGTTAGATGCCGTCTAAATCTATTGCACGTGTTAGATGCCGTCTAAATCTATTGCACGTGTTAGATGCCGTCTAAATCTATTGCACGTGTTAGATGCCGTCTAAATCTATTGCACGTGTTAGATGCCGTCTAAATCTATTGCACGTGTTAGATGCCGTCTAAATTTATTGCACGTGTTAGATGCTGTCTAAATCTATTTTGCGTGTTAGATGCTGTCTAAATCTATTTTGCGTGTTAGATGCTGTCTAAATCTATTGCACGTGTTAGATGCTGTCTAAATCTATTTTGCGCGTTAGATGCCGTCTAAATCTATTTTGCGTTTTAGATGCCGTCTAAATCTATTTTGCGTTTTAGATGCCGTCTAAATCTATTTTGCGTTTATGATGCCGTCTAAATCTATTGCACATGTTAGATGCTGTCTAAATCTATTTTGCGTGTTAGATGCCGTCTAAATCTATTTTGCGTGTTAGATGCCGTCTAAATCTATTGCACGTGTTAGATGCTGTCTAAATCTATTTTGCGCGTTAGATGCTGTCTAAATCTATTTTGCGCGTTAGATGCTGTCTAAATCTATTTTGCGCGTTAGATGCTGTCTAAATCTATTTTGCGCGTTAGATGCCGTCTAAATCTATTTTGCGCGTTAGATGCCGTCTAAATCTATTTTGTGCGTTAGATGCCGTCTAAATCTATTTTGCGTTTTAGATGCCGTCTAAATCTATTGCACGTGTTAGATGCCGTCTAAATCTATTGCACATGTTAGATGCTGTCTAAATTTATTGCACGTGTTAGATGCTGTCTTAATCTTTTTTGCACGTTAGATGCCGTCTAAATCTATTGCACGTGTTAGATGCTGTCTAAATCTATTGCACGTGTTAGATGCCGTCTAAATCTATTGCACGTGTTAGATCCTGTCTAAATCTATTTTGCGCGTTAGATGCCGTCTAAATCTATTGCACGTGTTAGATGCTGTCTTAATCTATTGCACGTGTTAGATGCTGTCTAAATCTATTTTGCGCATTAGATGCCGCTTAATCTTTTTTGCGCGTTAGATGCCGTCTAAATTATTTTTGCACGTTAGATGCCGTCTAAAAGTATTTTGCGTGTAAGATGATGTCTAAATCTTTTGCGTATGTTAGCTCTCACATAAATACAATGCGCATGGTTTTAGCTGTCAAAATGCAATGCACACTTTAGCAAGTATTTAAAAGCAATGCACATGATTTCTTATGCTTAACATACAGTATGCATGTTTGCTTGCGTTTAAATTACGGGGCGCATTCTTTCTTGCGTTTAAAATACAGTTTGCATGTTAAACGCGCTATAGTGTAAATATGCTGCACATGTTAGCCACTGTGTAAATACAGTTCGCAGATAGCCACTGTGTAAATACAATAAACGACGCCTATCCACTGTTTATATCCGGTTATTGATGCAAGTATAATTGCATTTACCTGCTTTTCTTAAGGCAAGAGAAAGGTGAATCCGTATCACGTGGTTTTTTTTTTCCTGAAAAAGGAAATGAGAAATCCGTTGCACTTTTCAAAAAGAAGAATCATCCGATGTTTGAATTGGACCTTTTTCTTCAAACATGGGAACATAAGCCGATGTTTGTTCCGCTAGGACCTGCCAAATGCTCGGTCGGAATCTTGCGCACGCTTGCATCTTAAATTGATGCCGACAACCAAGCTGCGATTAGTTTGGCAATGGTTTTGCGATCAGGTCTCGAGGTTTTGGTCTCTGAAGATTGCAACTTCCTGTTGAGCTGTTTTATTTTCTTATTTTGGGGGTCGTGTCAACAGGCCGTGTTTACTTTTCGGTTCGAGATTCATCTGATCGCGTTATTGGCATCAAACAAAGTTGTCTACGGAAAGCGGCCTTTTCTCTTTTTTTTTTTTCTCTTTTTTTTCCCTCTTTTTTTTCTCTTTTTTTTCTCTTTTTCTTTTCTCTTTTTTTTTTTGTTTTCTCTTTTCCCGCCTTTTCTGTGCGCGCTCTTCAACTCAATTGACGCGCTCGCGCTGTTTGCTTTGTCTCCGTAACTCTTACTTTCTTTATTCTTTATCTCCGCAATCACAACTGCGGGGATGCGTGCTTCCGTGGCCAAATAGATGCCATAACAGCCTATGAAATTGGTAACGCTGAGTTCAAATTCAATCTAGTGTGATCCTTTGTATTATCATCATCGTCACTGTCATCATCATCATCGTCGTCACTGTCATCATCATCATCGTCACTGTCATCATCATCATCATCGTTAACCACCATCATCGTCGTCGTCGTCATCGGCATATTCGGTTTAATGTTCGTTTTACATGCAACTACTTGTAATTGTAATATTATCTCTGTATAATAAGGATATTTCTATGTTAAATGTTATGTTTATTTGTATTATTATTTGATTATTCATGTACAATTGTTGGACTTAAAGTATCTGCGAGACTGTTAGCAACCACTTCCGGTCACTGCTTTGCATCGATGAATTATATATATATTTTTTTTCTTTGTCGTACAAAACTTTAAAATGGCATTGAAGAGACAATATTTATTTTTAAATAATAATAATTCTATGTTATATTAATACTTTTCATTAATAATAATAATAATAATAATAATATTTCTATGTAATAATAATACTTTTTATTAATAATAATAATCTTTTTACGTAATGGTAATAATATTTCTGTGTAATAATAATAATAATAATAATAATAATAATAATTAAAATAATAATAATAATAATTAAAATAATAATAATAATAATTAAAATGATAATAATAATAATAATAATAATAATGTCATATAATAATATATTATTTATGCAGTAATAATAATAATATAGAAATAAAAAATCAATACGTTAAAATTATATAGGAAAGTGATCCCCCTTCTAAAATCTAAAACAATAAAAAAAAAAAAAGTTAATTAATTTTTTCGGCGGTTATTTTTTTCTTAAAAAATAACCGCAAAAAAAAAAAAAATTAATTAAATTTTAAAAATTATTTTATATTTTAGAGGGGGATCACTTTCCTATATAATGTTTACATGTAATTTGCCTCCAAAAAGTAGAATCTTATATTTTTTTTTGGGGGGGGGGAGGGAAACTACGCTGGATGTGGTTCTATAAATTTACCCAAAAATATTGTTATTTTTATGAACACACATTGGTCTTTATTATAAAGCGGAACATTGAAACGGACATACTGCACATATTGGGATTAATGATAATAATGGTTCAGCGACCACACGGCCTTACTATTACTTATCTCCCCCCCACACACACACACACACACACATCCAAACCCCTCGCATCATGCGCGTTTTTTTTTTTTTTTGTTTTTTTTTGTCGCTGAAAAATCTCTACAAATGTTACTCGAACCTCGTGAAGCCAATGTTCGTGCCATTATTTCAGCGATGTTAGGAGATGTGACAGCAGTTCGGCATTAGTTACCTCCCTTGATTCCTGTCATTCACAGCAAAGGCTCAGCTTTTGAATGCGTAAGAAATACCCCCCCCCCCCCCCCGGTTGAAAAGGAAGGAGTGTGCGTGTGTCCTGCTGACAACCGTTGATTGGCTTTTAGCTACGGAACGGGAGGAGGGGGGTCGTGGGGGTCGGAGCATGTGCTGAATTTCCTTCTGGTCACGTTTTGTTGCGCTGGAAATACCAGGATCGTTCT
>OY744549.1:54600665-54715076 GCA_963556195.1 Sepiola atlantica | reverse complement strand
AATATCGAGGTATTGTATAAAAAATATAAAAAAGATGCTATGAGAATTATAGCGAGGCAAAGGGGTAAAAAAAAGAAGAAAAAAAGTTAAATCAAATAGAAACAACATTAAGCCCGAGGAGATTTTCTCTTTGCTTGCAAAGAGAAGATATATATATATATATATATATATATATATATATATATATACATAACGTAAAGAAAGAGTCAAAATGCCTTCAGAAAACCATCTGTTAGATGCGTATATTATTTTATTAAAATCAAAACAAATATTTTAATTTTGACTTTTTTTTTTACTAATTACTCTCTCTCTCTCTCTCTTTCTCTTTCTTTCTCTCTCTTCCTCTCTCCTTCTTTTCTATCTCTCTCTCTTTCTTTCTCTCTCTCCATTTCTCTCTCTCTCTTTCTCTCTCTCTCTCTCTCTTTCTCTTTCTTTCTCTCTCTCTCTCTCTCTTTCTCTCTCTCTTTTCCTCTCTCTCTCTCTCTCTTTCTCTCTCTCTCTTTCTTTCTCTCTCTTTCTCTTTCTCTCTCTCATTTGAAATTCTCTCTACTTCTCTCCGAAAGTCATCCCCCATCTCTCTTTTTTGTATCTTGTTGCTCGTGAATTCCTAGATGTATTTTCTTTGCAATGGTGGATCCCTGTCATCTGGTCTTGCGGCATTGACAAATCTTTCTGCATATAAATGCTCCGACGTGAAAAGGATCATAACGACCAAACCCCTGCAGATCCTGCAATACATAATAATTCCGACTAGGCTTTGTTATTTTGTAGCCCAGCCAAATCAGTTCTGACGTTAACCCTAACCCTAACCTGTTGCCAGATATGTTTCTTCTCATCTGTTGAAACCAGTCCAAGTTTGATGCATCGACATCCTGTTGGCACCAACAACATCGGACTTATAAAACTAAAATGCATTGTATGGCGTTCTAATTGCTCATCATTATTATTTTCAATAATTCATATTACCATATAAACAATGCTTTCTAAACCAAGAACCACATTTCTTATTGCAATTTACATAGCCACGTGCCGGTCTTGACTAAACAGACTCTCATCCCAAATTCGTTTCAACAACACCGAATTGATAACACCAAAAACGAGATGAGGAAAACAAAATAAAAATATTCTTATCTTCTAACAGTTAGACCATAACCGCAGATGACGAGGTATCGTCCAAAAAAGTTCTCCGCGTCTGAAACCGCCAGTACTGGTGGCTAATCAGCGCGTATAAGTATAAGTTAAATGCTTCCCTGTAAATAGATATTTGAATACGTTCAATTAAATAAATAAAAAAAAGTTAATAAAACTAAAATGCATTGTATGGCGTTCTAATTGCTCATCATTATTTTCAATAATTCATATTAACATATAAACAATGCTTTCTAAACAAAGAACAACATTTCTTATTACAATCTGCACTGCCACGTGCCGCGTTCTTGATTAAAGAGACTCTCATCCCGAATTCGTTTCAACATCACACAAATTGATAACACACAAAAAAAAATGAGATGAAGAAAAAAAAAAAGGTATTTTATATTTTTAATTTGAGATTCTGATAAAGTATATCTTCGAATATTAAATTGGAAAAAAAATAAAAGGTTAATAAAAGTATTGTTATTTTTAATGATATACAGTGAGTGAAATAAGTATCCGATACAAAGCAAAAAGTTGATTTATTTTTATTACACAAAACCAAAAACGATAAAAAAAAAAGTGCTATTCTAATGTATTTTTGCATGATAAATACAATCCTCGTATCAAAAATCATATATAATTACACATTCACTTGATAATTACATAAATGTCATATTTAAGGTTCAAAAAGTATCCGATACAAAGAAAAAAAATAGTTTTAATATTTAGTAACATGCTCTCTACCGGCCATAACAGCTTGCAAACGTTTTGGATACTTCCTTACAAGATTGTTACAAATGTCAACTGGAATTTTATCCCACTCTTCTTGGCAGATTCGTTTAAGTTCTGTCAGATTCCTCGGATATCTCTTTTGTACCATTAACTTCAACTCTCGCCACAGATTTTCGATTTGATTGAGGTCAGGTGATTGACTTGACCATCCTAATACCTCTATTTCATTCTTACCAAACCATGCAGTAGTTTCCTTAGCAGTGTGCTTGGGATCGTTGTCCTGTTGGAATATCCAATCATTAGGTAAGTTCAAATCATCTACAAATTTAGTCAGATTATTTTTAAGTATAGCTCGATACATTTGGGAATTCATTCTCCCTTCTATGATGTGAAGCTTTCCAGGGCCGGAAGAAGAGAAACAACCCCAAACCATTATACCACCGCCTCTAAACTTCACTGTAGGGATGGTATTCTTTGGATCAAATTCTGAGTTCTTTTGTCTCCAAACATGACTCGCACTGTTTCGACCAAAAACTCAATTTTCGTTTCGTCTGACCATAATATTTTATCCCCAAAACTTGAAGGTTTCTCCAAATGTTCTTTGGCAAATTTCAAACGATTCTTGATACGAATTGGCTTTAAAAAAGGGTTTTTTCTTGGTGTCCAAGATTGGAATCCTTTCTTTCGAAGTACTGTCCTAATTGTATTCTTGCATACATGTGCCCTGGATGCTTCTAATTTTTTTTGGAGTTCAGAACGAGTAATTCGTGGATTCTTCTTAACTTCAAGAACCAAATGTTGAGACATACAGTTAGAAATTTTCGAAGGACGCCCTGAACGCGGCAGACTTGATGTGCACTGGTATGACTTCCATCTACGAATTGTGTCACCGACGATCGAAATTGGGATATTCAACATTGTTGAAATTTTTCTTTACCCTGAACCATCTATGTGTAGTTGAATAATTGATTTTCTTGTCTTTTCCGGCAATTCTCCGGTTTTAGACATTGTATAAACGTGCGAAACAATGGACTCCTTATTTAAATGTCAGATTGTGGCTGATTTTTTCTTTTTACCAATGTTCACCCCAAACAAGGCAAGATGCCACTGTAACGTAAGAGGCTACTGGGAAAGGACCCTCACTCTTTTCCCTTGTGGGCCTGCATGATGATTGCTACAGTTAGTTCACACAATAGAAGGTTCTAAAGTTTTGTAGTAAGTATCTGGACCATCACATGACAAATATTTGCTAATTAAAACTATTTTTTTCTTTGTATCGGATACTTTTTGAACCTTAAATATGACATTTATGCAATTATCTAGTGAATGCGTAATTATATATGATTTTTGATACAAGGATTGTATTTATCATGCAAAAATACATTAGAATAGCACTTTTTTTTTTATCGTTTTTGGTTTTGTGTAATAAAAATAAATCAACTTTTGCTTTGTATTGGATACTTATTGCACCCACTGTATATATATATATACAGGGTGGGCAAAAATAAGGGTCCTATTTTTAAAAATTCATAATTTTGTTATTTATTGATTTTTTTTTTTTTTTTTTTTTTTTTTTTTTTTAGAATAAGTAAAGGACCCCTTCCGAAGCAAGCATGAGCCGTATTAGCCCTAAGGAACGTACCCTCATTTAGAAAACATTATTTTTGCTTAAAAAACTCAAAACAGTGTAAAAAACAATACTTTAGTTTTTGTAAGTTTTAAGAAGTGTTTTTCGGCTAAAATTTGTTTTGTTTATTTCAAAAAATCTCGGAAGGGTCAGTCTACACACACATAAAGTTTGGTGAGTTTAACTTTTATTTTGTGGAAGTTATTCAAATTCAAGTTATTCAAATTTAAAGATAGGAACCTTATTTTGGCCCACCCTGTATATATATATATATATATATATATATATATATATATATTACTATTTCATGTGTTCACATAAAATTTTATAAGGAGATATCATTTTTTATGTATCAATTTTCAGTATTTACTTCAACAGTGTTCGATACGTGAGTAGAGCTAGGTAGTAAGCTATGAATATATATCTATGGCAATTAATCTACACAGAGGCTCCCGTGTTTCATCCCCGGGGGGAATCGTCAGGCTAAAATGCATGGAGTTAGTTTTGCCGGGTGTTTTTATATACATGGCTAGCTAGTTAACCAGTCAGATTCTTTGTTGTTCTCTTAGCCAATCGTTGGGCTTCTCATGAACAAAGGTCCAGTTAGTTTTACTTCCTATTTCCTGTTCTATTGTTCTGTTTTCTACAGAGTGGCCTATATCCTGTTTCTTTGTTGTGTCAATATAATGGGTGATGTGGTTCCTTGTATTTCTATTTTAGGTTTTAGTTTAGTTTAGTGTTTTTTACTTATTTGTTTGTTTATTTATTTATGTATTGTTAGCCTAAGGTAAATTTTATTCTGTGCAGGCAGCTGTTTGCTATCTCACTTCTACAGTTTAATAGATTTTGGGGTTTTTAAAATTTAGGATTTCAAATTTCTTATTCAGACATCTACACGGTCGTCTAAATTTCTACATGTACTGGCCTGTCGTATTATTTTCCATTCAATTATTGGTGAGCGTCCATTTTCTTTGAGCTCGCAACAGTGGTTTGCTAGTGCTGTGTTTATTTGACGTTCTCTGTTTTTAAATGTGCTTTTGTCATCATAATATCTGGTTTTAATTTTACAAAAAAAGTAAAATAAAGGAAAAAATGAAAAAAATAAATAATTAATGTTATGTTTTTTTGGAAATGTGAAAAAAAAAATAATGAAAAGATAATTATTGGAATATAAAATGAACCCGACTTATATATGCTCTGTTGTTACTGACTGACAATTATCGAGCTGAATCTTTTAAAGAGACTGCAAAATAAAAAGGCACTGATAGTATATGCTAATACATGTATTGTCATAATTAATTATATATATATATATACATATATATATATATATATATATAAAAGCCTACATGTACACTTTCACTTGTCTATGGGATCGATCTAGTTGTGAATGCATCCATATGTTTCGATAAAAAAAAATTACCATTTTCATGGAAGCGTCTTTTCCAATTGTGTTAAATCGAAAATGTATATAAAAAAAGATTGAAATTCTTCAATAAAATCAACACTTTCACTCTCCATTACTTAATATTTTTTCAAATTTTGAATTTTGGCTTTTCCACTGCCAACTTATCTATCTATGTAATTCCTCTGATGATAAGATTTTAATCTTTGAAAAGCCTTGGCTTAAGGAAAGAATAATAAACATGTTTTTACCGAGTACACCTTACATTGAACCATCTAAGTTGAAATAAATTTTTCATTCGTACATGTTTATCTCTCTTCTTTCATCTATCTTTATATATATATATATATATATATATATAGCCTGGCCAGTACTAAATGGGTGACCATTTGGGAATACCAGGTGCTGTATGTGCTCTCTGCTTATCTCGGCATTGTTTCCAGTCGTCCTGTATTACTACTTGCCATTGGAATCAAGCAATGCCGACTCAGGAGAGCGGTTGTTGGGGATTGCGCAACCCTTGCAATTACAAATTCACGCGCGGGCAGCCCCTGGTGGGGCACTCATACGTCGAAATCGACGGGAGAGTCCATCATATATTATATATATAAACGCCTACATGCACACTTTCATGTGTCTATGGGATCGATCTAGTTGTGAATGCATCCATATGTTTCGATAAAAGTAATTACCATTTTCATGGAAGCGTCTTTTCCAATTGTGTGAAATCGAAAATGTATATAAAAAAAAAAGGTTGAAATTCTTCAATAAAATCAACACTTTCAATTTATTCTGCATTCATTTGCAAATTACGTCGGAAACAGAATAAATGAATGCTTATTGGATTAGCAGTTTCTCTAACGATGAACAGGTCGCACATATAATCCAATTTTTCTCAACCGCCTCCTTTGAATCCATTCTAGAAAATCGTACATTTATAAACTTCAGAATTGCTTGCAGTTAGATTGTTTTAATCAATGTTGCTTATAGAAATTTTATTACGAGGTGTACGAAGCTTACCATTAATTATTTCTTAGCGATCTTCCCTACATCCTAATTGCATACATTTTTTTTTTTTTTTACACCAGAAAAATTTTTTTTTTTTTTTTACGGCAGAAAAATTTTTTTTTTTTTTTTTACACCAGAAAAATTTTTTTTTTTTTTTTTACACCAGAAAAAATTTTTTTTTTTTTTTACACCAGAAAAATTTTTTTTTTTTTTTTTACACCAGAAAAATTTTTTTTTTTTTTACATATCTGAATCATTGGATTTTTTAAATCAGACCCAAACAGCTGACAAATCAAACTTTGTTTCGGAATTTTTTAGATGAGGGTTAATAATTTGTAGAATTTGGTATATTCGGACTACTGTTCTCATCTTGGGTGTTTTTATCACAACGTTTCGGCCGATGTAACCTCCGACGTTCTTCAGGTGTACCTTGTCGAACTCGGGCATCTGAAGGTTGAAGGTTCAATCCTCATGACATCAGGATAGTATTCAGGAGCGACTCAACTCTCCGAAAGCATCTTGTGAAAGTCAAACCCCCTATGGAAAAAAGTCATGACTATAACTGTGTGTATGCGATTCCATGTAAGTGTGGAAAAGTAGACAAAGGCGAGACATGTCGTCCACTAAAGGTACGGCTAGACGATCATCGGAAAGCCGTAATACGTGGAGAAATCGAAAAGTCGGGTATGGCTGACCACATATAGAAAGAAAAGGGAAACTGTCTACCCTTATGGGATGAAGTAAAAATTATAGATAGAGAAGAACGGTTGAGAGTAAGACGACTCAAAGAAGCAGCGCATATGTTAGGCGACAATGACCTCCTAAGTAGACTTAGTATAGCATTGAATACAATATGGGAACCTATAATCATAAATAATAGATAAGTAGTGATCTATAGTGATGAGTAGTTAGATCAAAAGACAAGAATAGGTTTAAGGCTCCCAAAATTCATACCAGAATTGGCGCAGTGGATATAGTACTAAGTATAAATCAGCTCTATGTGACAGTCATCTGAAGGTTGAAGGTTCAATCCTCAGTGTGAGCGATACGAAGAATTGCGAATTACTGAAGACTTCTTCCCAGTCAGCATGCTACCCCCATAAAGTTGACATTTTCTGAATCGGCCAGCTTCCGGCTGCATAATATCAAAAAATTGGAAAAAAGCATTGATTTCTTTGTATAGAAATGGTCCAAAACATGTGACAGGGCGTCTTGGTTCAATGGTAAAGATGCTGGACTATAGACATCAATATCGAAAGTTCGATCCTTGTCTAAGTTAGCCATGCTGATGACGTATAAAATTAATAAATATATATAGAGAGAGGTTGTTTTTGTTAAATATTAGTAAATGCGGAACCATTTCGAGTTAAAATCTAATTAGTTTTACGCATGTAACTTAAGAAAAACACACTTGAAATGTGTAAATAACCTCTAGAGCATGAATTCAAAAAAGGAAACTCAGCTGCAGAAGCTACACGGAATATTGTTACTGTCTATGGCAGTGGTTCTTAACCTTTTTTCTCCAATTCCCCACTATTTAGTGAGCCAGCTCTCCATTCCCACCACAGTTATCACATGGAAATAAATACATACGAAAATATTCGTTATGTTTTTTCTAAATATATTTGGCCTATAAAAAGCATACAAAAAAGGTAACACTAGCACTAGACGCATACAGGTTAATGAGACTTTTGCATTTGTTTTGCCTTGACAAGTGCCTCAATGTTCGGTCCCACCTTTGAAATAGCGCAAATCAGATTCAAGGTCAATCAGGCGGTTTCGCGATTTGTTTTTGATCTCAACCATATAAAATATATAATAATAAGGTACCTGAAGAGAAATAAAATGAAAAGAAAGTAGTGACAATCATACAAGAGAGAAACAAAAAACGAACAACAGAAATGGCATTGAATCAAGAAAATGGTCAAAATGATCATGGTCAAAGTAAGTCAACATTTGGATGTAATGTATTACATTTTGAAGCAGTGGTTCTTCTGTCCGACCGGTCATTCCCCACTTGGCAACTCCGCCATTCCCCACCAGTGGGGAATTCCCCACAGGTTAAGAACCACTGCTTTAGACTAATTTGTTATTTGTTTATTCAATTATGAGGGATATAGATTCTCATTCTGCAATGCATGCTGGTTGGAAAACGAATTTTCTTTCGTGAGACATTGGATATTAGAAAATTGGATATTGCAAAAAATTGCATATGTTCGTCTTTTACCACAGTTTTTTTGGAGATTTTAAGACGGGGGATCAGTCTTGTTCGTCTTTTACCATAGTCCGTTTTTCACAACTTTTTACGTCTTAAAATCTCAATTTTTAAAAATTTCTTTCCAAAAACCCCGGAATTCTCTCGCGACATGATAGGTAATTGTAAGAACCACTGCTCTAGAAGAAAAAAATGGAGTCTTCAAACCATTACTTCTGTTACTATGAAGACTCCATTTTTCCCCCTCTAGCGATTATTTACACATTTCAAGCGTGTTTTTTTTTTTAAGATTAGATGCGTAAAAATGTATCGCCTATACGCAATTTTTATCATATTATGTTCAGGAGTCTAAACTATCCTTTAACCTATATATACATATGAGAGAGAGATAGAGAGAGAGATTGTTATAAAGCTCTATCTGAAAGGATATTGAGGCTATGTGTGTGTGTGCAAGATCTGCAATCTTGGATTGCATCTGTTTCGACTCTAAGAAGTTGATTTTTCGCGTTACTGGTATCGCGTCGCCACTCGATAGTCATCTTTCGATCTTTGCGTTTGTCGTCTTTGTTAATGAATTTTGCTGTTTTATCGCAAGCTTCTCTGGCCGTTATCTACGTTTTCAATATGTGCAAGTCTCTGCCAGGTGCAGCGTCTTCTTGTTGCGTATCAATGCTTCATCTTTGCTTGATGTTTTTATTTTCATTTGATCTAAGCCGATAACAACGGTGACATCTTTTTTTATTGCTTCTCATCACTTGCACAACATTGCATATCTTGCGCATTTTCGTGGCATCTCGTTGCAGTCTTTTCCCCTTTCTTCCTTTGCTTCTCATTCAAACTGCGAATTGATTCGATTGTTTTGTTTTTTTTTTACATTTTCCTTTCGTATTCTGTTCATCATTTCTTTTTCTTTTTTTATATCTATTTTCACTTTTTGTTTTTTCATCCAAAATGGATCAAAAAACAAAAAGTGAAAATATTTTTTGTTTTTTTCGTTCATTTTCTTTTTTGTTTTTTTCGTCCATTTTCTTTTTTGTTTTTTCGTCCATTTTCTTTTTTGTTTTTCGCCCATTTTCTTTCTTGTTTTTTCGTCCATTTTCTTTTTGTTTTTTCATCCATTTTTCGTTTTTGCTTTTTTCGTCCATTTTTTTTTTGTTTTTTCATCCATTTTTCGTTTTTTCTTTTTTCGTCCATTTTCTTTTTTGCTTTTTTCGTCCATTTTCTTTTTTGTTTTCTTCATCCATGTTCTTGTTTTCTTCATCCATTTTCTTTTTTTGTTTTTAGCATCCATTTTCTTTTTTGTTTTTTAGCATCCATTTTCTTGTTTCTTTTTCATCCATTTTCTTTTTTTTCATCTATTTTCCTTTTTCTTGTTTCATCCATTTTCTTTTTTTTCATCTATTTTCCTTTTTCTTGTTTCATCCATTTTCTTTTCTTTTTCTTTTTTTTTTAAATCCTTTCTCTTTAATCCTTCCCTTTTCATCCTTTCTCTTCCCTTTTCATCCTTTCTCTTCCCTTTTCATCCTTTCTCTTCCCTGAAGTGCAATTATTTGGATTTCTTTCGAACTTGGTTTTCCGGGAATACTTTCCAGATACTTTTTGAAAATTTTTCTATTATAACTGGGATAATGTTAATGTTTTGTAGGTTCCAGTTTATCTTCATATCATACATTAGGCCTTGGTATTTTGTCACCTTCTCCCTCTCTGCTCTGTTTAAGCCACCGTCATTTGGAACACTCACCTCAATCAGTGTTGCCTCTCTTTCAGCCTTATTTAATATGACTATGTCCGAAGAGGTAGGTAGATATAGGAACCACATAATCATAATGTATAGTATACTTATCGTTTCCCACAGTCCTCTCCGGTAGATGTTCCCAGGACTTAGTGCTACATTGGATGTTCAGATTTTTACAGATGTTCCAGTGTATGTATTTGCACACACCATCTGTATATATGAGCGTGTGTGTGTGTGATCCCCCGTGAATAGATCTACCTCTTTACCCTTGCACATGTTAGGCTAATGACCTAACCCTAACCTTACCCTAACCCTAACCTCATGTGAAACTATAAATTTTATCGGTACTCAGAAATTAAATCGCTGCTATAACTTAACCTGCATTCTTCGTCGTCCGCGCTGCTTCCACCCTTATTTGAATTTGATATCGGTGCCAGACCCGCCAAAACTCCAACGACGACGACAACAACAACAAAATGGAGGACACGTTTCAGTTACGCAAAACTTAGTCGCTTACACGAAATATTCTCAGTCAATCCATTTTTCGAGTTCTCTGCATTTCCTTTATTTAATTATAGACGTCTGAGTGCTTTTTCCCCCCCCCCCAAGTTCTTTGAAAACATTGATCTCTGTAAGTAAATAGTATGAAAAAAAACCGAGTTACAAACTGGAGATGAGTGACGATGCCACGGCTTGTGCCGACTGCTCGACGTTCGGCTGTTCATGTTGTATCCTTCCCATGATGCAACTGTGTTTTAGAACCTGGCGACAGGAAGTCTCTAAAGGCGAGGTAACCCCTTTCCATCCTTCCATTTTTTTTTGTCTTCTTTCAAATCTATTTCTGTTATTAAATTGTCATTTATTTCTATTTCTTTAAAATAAAAGCAAAGACTGTTGAACATTCACGACTGAAACTTGGTGGGCAAGTCAGGCACAGACTGAAGTTTATTTGTACTAAATATAGTTGGATCGCAGAAAGAATTGTGGATTTTATTAACGATTCCATGGATGGCATTTATTTTTTTCTTTATAAGGGAAGGGGGGGGGGGGGGTCAACCTGTATTTTGAAAGTAAAATCTATATTTTAATTAACTTCTAGTTTTTTGCTTTTTTTAAATAATTAAATTCATTATTATTTTGTTAAAATGAATTTTAAAACTAGTATGGCCTCTTATTTAACTAAAATCTTTAAATAACTGTAATTTTTTCTTCTTCTTTCAAATCTATTTCTGTTATTAAATTGTCATTTATTTCTATTTCTTTAAAATAAAACAAAGACTGTTGCACATTCATGACTGAAACTTGGTGGACAAGTCAAGAATTGTGGATTTTATTAACGATTCCGCCGATGGCATTTATTTTTTTTCTTCATAGCGATGTTTGTAATGAATCGGAAAATGTAAAAATTGCATCTTTATTATTGAAACAGTCAAGTTATGATCAGAATATAAATGTTGTCTAATATGTGTTAAAATGTGGTTATTCTTTATTCGTAAATATTCGCTATCTTCTCTCTCTTTCTTTTTCACTCACTCTCTCTCTCTTCTCTCTCTTTCTTTTTCACTCACTCTCTTTCTCTTCTCTCTCTTTCTTTTTCACTCTCTCTGTTCTCTTTCTTTTTCACTCTCTTCTCTATCTTTCTTTTTCACTCTCTCTTCTCTCTCTCTTTTTCACTCTCTCTTCTCTCTCTCTTTTTCACTCCCTCTTCTCTCTCTCTCTTTTTCACTCTCTCTTCTCTCTCTTTCTTTTTCACTCTCTCTCTCTTTTTCACTCTCTCTTCTCTCTCTTTCTTTTTCACTCTCTCTTCTCTCTTTCTTTTTCACTCTCTCTTCTCTCTTTCTTTTTCACTCTCTCTTCTCTCTCTCTCTTTTTCACTCTCTCTTCTCTCTCTCTCTCTCTTTTTCACTCTTTCTTTTTCACTCTCTCTCTTCTCTCTCTCTCTTTTTCACCCTCTCTCTTCTCTCTCTTTCTTTTTCACTCTCTCTTCTCTCTTTCTTTTTCACTCTCTCTTCTCTCTCTCTCTTTTTCACTCTCTCTTCTCTCTCTCTTTTTCACTCCCTCTTCTCTCTCTCTCTTTTTCACTCCCTCTTCTCTCTCTCTCTTTTTCACTCTCTCTTCTCTCTCTTTCTTTTTCACTCTCTCTCTTTTTCACTCTCTCTTCTCTCTCTTTCTTTTTCACTCTCTCTTCTCTCTTTCTTTTTCACTCTCTCTTCTCTCTCTCTCTTTTTCACTCTCTCTTCTCTCTCTCTCTCTCTTTTTCACTGTTTCTTTTTCACTCTCTCTCTTCTCTCTCTCTCTTTTTCACCCTCTCTCTTCTCTCTCTTTCTTTTTCACTCTCTCTTCTCTCTCTCTCTTTTTCACTCTCTCTTCTCTCTCTCTCTTTTTCACTCTCTCTTCTCTCTCTCTCTTTTTCACTCTCTCTTCTCTCTCTCTCTTTTTCACTCTCTCTTCTCTCTCTCTCTTTTTCACTCTCTCTTCTCTCTCTCTTTTTCACTCTCTCTTCTCTCTCTCTCTTTTTCACTCTCTCTTCTCTCTCTCTCTCTTTTTCACTCTCTCTCTTCTCTCTCTCTCTTTTTCACTCTCTCTCTTCTCTCTCTCTCTTTTTCACTCTCTCTCTTCTCTCTCTCTCTTTTTCACTCTCTCTTCTCTCTCTCTCTTTCACTCTCTCTCTCTTTCACTCTCTCTCTTCTCTCTCTCTCTTTTTCACTCTCTCTTCTCTCTCTCTTTTTTTCACTCTCTCTTCTCTCTCTCTCTTTTTCACTCTCTCTTCTCTCTCTTTCTTTTTCACTCTCTCTCTCTCTCTTCTCTCTCTTTCTTTTTCACTCTCTCTTCTCTCTCTCTTTTTCACTCTCTTTCTTCTCTCTCTCTCTTTTTCACTCTCTCTTCTCTCTCTCTCTTTTTCACTCTCTCTTCTCTCTCTCTCTTTTTCACTCTCTCTTCTCTCTCTCTCTTTTTCACTCTCTCTTCTCTCTCTTTCTTTTTCACTCTCTCTCTCTCTTCTCTCTCTTTCTTTTTCACTCTCTCTTCTCTCTCTCTCTCTTTTTCACTCCCTCTTCTACTCTCTCTTTTTCACTCTCTCTTCTCTCTCTCTCTTTTTCACTCTCTCTTCTCTCTCTTTCTTTTTCACTTTCTCTCTTCTCTCTCTTTCTTTTTCACTCTCTCTTCTCTCTCTCTCTCTCTTTCACCCTCTCTCTCTCTCTCTTTCACCCTCTCTCTTCTCTCTCTTTCTTTTTCACTCTCTATCTTCTCTCTCTTTCTTTTTCACTCTCTATCTTCTCTCTCTTTCTTTTTCACTCTCTCTCTTCTCTCTCTTTCTTTTTCACCCTCTCTCTTCTCTCTCTTTCTTTTTCACTCTCTCTCTTCTCTCTCTCTCTTTTTCACTCCCTCTTCTACTCTCTCTTTTTCACTCTCTCTCTTCTCTCTCTTTCTTTTTCACTCTCTCTTCTCTCTCTTTCTTTTTCACTCTCTCTTCTCTCTCACTTTCTCTCTTCTCTCTCTCTCTTTTTCACTCTCTCTTCTCTCTCTCTCTTTTTCACTCTCTCTTCTCTCTCTTTCTTTTTCACTTTCTCTCTTCTCTCTCTTTCTTTTTCACTCTCTCTCTTCTCTCTCTTTTTCACCCTCTCTCTTCTCTCTCTTTCTTTTTCACTCTCTCTCTTCTCTCTCTTTCTTTTTCACTCTCTCTTCTCTCTCTCTCTCTTTTTCACTCTCTCTCTTCTCTCTCTCTCTTTTTCACTCTCTCTTCTCTCTCTCTTTTTCACTCTCTCTTCTCTCTCTTTCTTTTTCACTCTCTCTCTTCTCTCTCTTTCTTTTTCACTCTCTCTCTTCTCTCTCTTTCTTTTTCACTCTCTCTCTTCTCTCTCTTTTTTCACACTCTCCTTTTCTTTCTTTTTCCCTCTCTCTCTCTTCTCTATTTCTTTTTCACTCCATTCTCTCTCTTTCTTTTACCCTCTCTCTCTCTTCTCTTTCTTTTTCACTCTCTTCTCTCTCTTCCCTTTCCACTCTCTGTTCTCTCTCTTTCCTTTTTACTCTCTCTTCTCTCTCTCTCTCTCAATTTGTATACATTTATATCTCTATGTATATAATCTTATATCAAATTGAGATTTCCAATCGGATTAAACCTGTAACTAAAAAAATAAACTCGTTTAATTTTTCAATTTATAATTATCGGCTCCCTTAAAAAGGTGGCATATCTGCATGGGAATAATTAATTGTCTCGTTTCAGCAGTAATGCCCAATTTCCCTCAATTGGTTTAACTTTGTAGGTACAATTGAATAATACTGATTAAAAGCAGTATTTACACTTCTCATTCGTACATTTGGTGGGTTGGTCGCACGGTTATAGATGTCAAGTTACAAAACTCGATGTCTAAGGTTCGAATCGTGCAGTCGGCGGACCAGTTGTAAGGGGTCAACCTGTATTTTAAAATTAAAATCTGTATTTTAATTAACTTCTATTGTTTTTTTTTGTTTTTTTTAATAATTAAATTATTATTTTGTTAAAATGAATTTTAAAACTCGTATGGCTCCTTATTTAACTAAAATCTTTAAATAACTGTAATTTGTAAACTAGTAAACCAGTTCAACTCAAATTTTGACATGGGCCATTTGAAGGTTAGTACTTTATTAAAACATGGATTTTTTAAAAATTAGTGACGCTATCTATGTGTCAGTCTTGGAACTTACTGAGTGATGTGTCAATAGCCTTGTTAGTATGACTTATAACCTATTACTCCCTATTTGTAATTATGAACTCATCCAGATGAAGGTTCGTACTTAATAAAACTAATGTGTTTTTTTTATTATTAGTGGTGCTATCTATGTGTCAGGCCCAGGATTTATTGAGTGATGTGTCAATAGCCTTGTTAGTATGACTTATAACCTATTTGAAAAATAATTTATTTCTTTTTATTTGATTGTTCTCAAAACATGTTTTTGTAATAATGGTGAAAACCTTTTTTCTTGGAAATGGAGTAACTTCCGGAATCAAACTTTTTTCTTAGAAATGGAAATGTCCTAAACCCTAACCCTAAACCCTACCCCTAACCCTCCCAAAAAACATTATTTTCACTAAATATTAAAAAAAAAAAAACATTGAATAAAAAAAATCACATTCCGTTGCTCAAAAACATTATTTCTTGAAAAAAAAAAGATTATTCTATTTTGTTTATTTTTTTTAAGTTTTTTAAATTTTTTTTAAGTTTTGAAAACAATCAAATAAATTATTTTTCAAATAGTCTCTATTATGTTAATTATTAGAATATGATGAAAGAAAAGTCTGAAATTAATATGAAAGAAAAAAAAGTCTGAAATTAATATGAAAAAAAGAAAAGTCTGAAATTAATATGAATAAAAAAAATTGTTGTATCACTTTTAGGCATCCGTAGACAATTTCTTCAACTCTTTTCCACCGGAAGCCAGCGTTCATACCTGTTATGCGCATCTGCCTTTTAAAGTTTTCTTTCACTTCCTAATAAATTTCTCACCCCCACCCCCAATATTAAAACAAAAAACAAAAACAAAAACAGGCATGTTGACTATTTTAATTAACCCCTACTCTGTAGGAAAAGGGGTATTTTCCCTTTCATTCGGCGTTAATTCCTATTTCAGTCACGTAAATTATTTAAAGTAAAATAAGTTTCGACATTACTTATAATGAACTTATATATTTTTTTACTTTAACCGTGTTTTAGTAAAAAAAATAAAAAATAAATAAAAGCATTAAAAACCCTAAGTTATATCAGTTTTCATCGTACACGTGAAACGCCAAAATATAAATTAGATTTGAAATATATAGTCGCCATCAAAACAAGGCAATTAAGAGGCTAGCTAAGGAAGAACAATCGCTCACGGTTAAAAACATGTCTTTTTTAATTTAAAAAAATATTAAAGGAAGTTATCGTTCTTCATTAATTTGCATACTTCTCTTTGATTATAAAGATGGCGACTATATTTTTCAGCCCACTTTACATTTCGGCATTTTACGTGTACAATAAAACTTGCCATACCATACTCGCAGGCATTACCTTCTCCTTTTATGGGGTGATACTCCCGGGTATTACCTCTGTGGGGGTCGTCATACCTTTTTTTGGTGATAACTTCCTCCACAAATAAAAATAATAATAAAACTTACATGCAAAATCAACGGAAGTTTATTTACTGAAATAAACATATTAACAAATAGAATATATTTCTTTTTGTAATGAGTTCATGAGTCCTTCCTTTAGTTTCAGGGTAAGTAAAAAGAAGAATGTCTTTTCTTTTGTTGAAGTGTTCATTTGTTATAAAATATTAAAAGAGGCAATAGGTAATGTTCGCCTGTGAAATTGTATGAAGCGCGCGAAAGGGTGAAATGAAAGAGTGATAGTAAGATGCGTGTAACCTCCGGACGAAAAGTCAGTTGAAAGACAAAGTTTGATGTTTGTGTGTGCTTAAATACTATTTGGATCGGCTCCAGCGAGCTTATAGAGAAAAGTTTAGAAAAATATGTCTTTGGAGAAATCTCATTGGACAGAAATATCACGTGGTGTGCTCCCAACTACGTCCGCTCGTTTTGAGTTGATTTAATATATAAAGCCACATCGGAATTTGCGTGGGCGTTATTTTATATTTGTCACGCGCCAATACAACAATTTTCACTCTGCGCGCCTAAATTGTATTTATTCCAAACAACAATTTTTATTCGAATCTTAACCGTGTCAACTGGCACACCTCCTCTATCTTGGAGGGGGTATTTCCGACCAAGCATAACCACATCCTTTTTGTGTGTTGTGGGGGGGGGGGGGAGATACTCCGACGCTTTACCTTTTTCTTTTGGGGAATATTATCATTCCTCATAATACATTCTTCCCGGGTATTACCTTTTTTTAGGGGGTCGGTGTAGTTTACTATATATTCTGTTCTATGATATTATCCTCCCAGGCATTAACTCCTCTTTTGGTGGGAGGCGATAGTGTTCGTTCGTCATGATATAATCCTCTTAAGCATTAGCTCTTCCTGTGTGTGTGGGTGGGAGTGGGGGGTCAATGTATGCAGTTTGTTCATTATGATATCATGCTCCCGACCTAGCAAAAATATGCGACCGGCGGGAGCATATTTTTGCTAGTATATATATATATATATATATATATATATATTAGTTTTCAGGTTCGATTGTTTTCGATAGCAATTCGAATCAAAGAGCTCTATGTCCGTTCAAACAGAGCATGAATAAGTTATGAGGTTGAAAAAGACTAGATATACATTCGGAGTGTATACCCGGCACAGTCTCCTGCACAGGAAAGTAACCTATGTCAGGTCTCGTCTTGTCCTTTGGGACTTGATTCCACCGGTCTGTCGGTTGTTTTGCCCTGTGCAGTTCTAGGAGGTGCACCCTCCCAGGCTTCGCCTCCTCTCTTTGGGGAGCAGTAAGTTTATTGCTTACTACCTGAGGCGCCCCTACCGGGGAATGCCGACGGGGCTGCCCAGGCAATTTTTAATGACCAGAGTGCTCACATTCTCGGGCGCTGGCTTTTCAAACCCCACTTTCCCGACCCGACCTTGGGTCACATCTTACTTTTGGGAGTAAGATAAAACTGGCCTTGTGCCTAACTCCTGCAGAGGAGTAAATAAATATATCTGACAATAATTTTAAAATAAAGTAAAAATAAAGAATAAAATAAAAAATAAAAAGAATTTCAACGATATTCTATTTACTGATTGGTCTCTATAATATAGAAGGGAGGGGAAGGGCTGATTATGTTAATTAATATATTAGGGTGTGAATGTGTTAATTAGTAAATTAGGGTGGTGGAATTAACGGAGTATAAAAATATGTAAAATCAAAGTACAAAAATAAAGCAGGTTTCTTATCTTTACAAAAATTCAATCCTCGATTTAAAAGGTGGATTATAACTGATCATGATTAAAACCTAAATGTGTCCGTTTAAAAGAATAAGAATTTTTTAAATTTATTTATTTTTTTAACATGATTCACCCCAAACAAGGCAGGCCGCCACTGTAAACGTAAGGGGCTACTGAGAAAAAGGAAAAGGGGAGAAGGATTGGGGGTTCAGCTTAAATTGGGATCTGCGCAGCAAGATGTCTGTTTACATTAGTTTTAAACTTCTGCATGTCAGTACTGTCGGGGAAACAGGGGGCAGGGAGGGAGTTCCAGAGGCCAGCAGCACGAGGAAAGAAGCTATTTGAGTAGAATGCTCTCCGGCATCTGGGGGCCCCCACAGTGAATGAATGAGATTTAGTTGATTGTCGAGTTAGTCTAGTGAATTTACGTCGAGGGGGCACCAGAGTAGCCAACTCATCGGAGCATAATCCATTGAAGTATTTGTAAAACAAACATAAGGATGCAACATTGCGGCGATGGGACAGGGGCTGGAGCTTAGCTGACAGTGAGGGACCTACTAGGTTGGCGACTCTTTTTTGGACCTTGTCAAGGAGGGAGAGACTAGTAGATGATGCACCAGCCCAGATGTGGCAACAATACTCCATGCATGGGCGGATGGTGGCTTTGTAGAGATACAGGATAATGTCAGGTGTAAGGAGTCCACTAGCACGGTAGAGGGAGCCAACCTTCTTTGCGGCAGCCTTGGCAATGTCTTCAATGTATGTGTTCCAATTCATGTTACCTGTGAAGGTTAGGCCAAGGAGTTTGAATGATGAACTCTCAGGTAGGGTGTTATTTGCCATGACAATCGGTGGATGGAGAGGTTTCTTGTAGTTGTTGTTATGTTATGTTACAATGCGAAAGTTTGGATTAAGTTTCAGATTGCGAATGTTATACATTCAAAAATTAAATTTATTACGTTTTTAAAAATTTAAATACGGAAATTACGATTAAAATAGTTACTACAATTGCACACGATTAAAAAATGTTTTATTATATGACGATGAATTAAAAGTATGGCGAAGTTAATATAGGTTTTATTATTGAAAAATTGCACACGATTAAAAAATGTTTTATATATATATATTAGTATTTCATGTATCCACATAAAAGGAGATATAATTTTTTATGTATCAATTTTCAGTATTTACTTCAACAGTGCTCGATACGTAAGTAGAGCTATGAAAATATATGTATGGCAATTAAGCTACACAGAGGCTCCCGCGTTTCATCCCCAGAGGGGGGAATCTTCAGGCTAAAATGCATGGAGTTATTTTTGCCGGGTGTTTTTATATGCACGGCTAGCTAGTTAACCAATCAGATTATTTGCTGTTCTCTCAGCCAATCGCTGGGCTTCCCAGGAACAAAGGTCCGGTTAGTGTTACTTCTTATATCCTGTTCTATTGAGCGTCAATTTTCTTTGAGCTCCCAATAGTGGTTTGCGAAAGCTGTTTTAATTTGACGTTCTCTGCATTTTAGCCTGAAGATTCCCCCAGGGGATGAAACGTGGGAGCCTCTGTGTAGCTTAATTGCCATAATATATTTTTATAGCTTATATATATATAAAGGGAGGCGCAAGAGCGCTCTATCCCTTAATAGACTTTACGAATGGCCTATGCAGGAAGTCTCATTTCTTTGATCAATTATAACTCAAAAACCAATAAACCAAATTAGTTAAAACTTTGCACAAAATTTTTATTTGATAGTTTCTATAAGTGTGTAGAATTTCAGCATCATTAGTCAAGGCAACCCAGAGATCCAGAAAGTTCAATCATGAAATCATGTTATCTGTGTGTACGTACGTATGTGCCACCCTGTAACTCATCAACTATTTGATGGATTCAGCTGATTTTTGGCAGAGATAGAGGTTCTAGGGTCTAGTTGATGGCATTTTAATTTCAGTTTACCATATACCTTAGTTTTCCAGAAAATTCCAAAAAACCTTAAAAATGACCAGTATTCATACACTTTATTCTATATCTTATCAACCATTTGATGGATTCAGCTGATTTTTGGCAAAGATAGAGGTTCTAGTGTCTAGTTGATGGCATTTTAATTTCAGTTTACCATATACCTTGATTAGTCAAACTACCAACTATATCAGTTATGAGAAGGCATTGTATTGAGGCATAGCCTTTACAAAAGTAGTGACATTCCATGAAAAATGCCAATATACTGAAATCATATGCCCTTAATAGGGTTAAGATGAAAATTCATATACATTAAATGTACAAAAGCAAGGAAATTCCCAAATGTTTTACACTTTTATTGTCATTAAGGGTATGCGAGCACAACAGGGCTATGTATTTTACTGGTAGGAATTTTTCTTCAGCGCACCTCACACACTTCATCCACTCATGCATAGAGATTTATACTGTAGTGATGTGATAATGAAATGGTTTGGTTGATATGTAGTCATACCCTTAATGACAATAAAAGTGTAAAAATTTGAGAATTTCCTTGCTTTTGTACATTTAGTGTATATGAATTTTCATCTTAACCCTATTAAGGGCATATGATTTCAGTATACTGGCATTTTTCATGGTATGTCACTACTTTTGTAAAGGCTATGCCTCAATACAATGCCTTCTCATAAGGTTTTTTTGAATTTTCTGGAAAACTAAGGCATATGGTAAACTGAAATTAAAATACTTACGTACACAGAGATAACATGATTTCATTATTGAACTGAAGAAAAATTCCTACCAGTAAAATACAAAGCTCTGTTGTGCTCGCATACCCTTAATGACAATAAAAGTGTAAACATTTGGGAATTTCCTTGCTTTTGTACATTTAGTGTATATGAATTTTCATTTTAACCCTGTTAAGGGCATATGATTTCAGTATACTGGCATTTTTCATGGAATATATATATATAAATCTGCATAAACATAAAATCTGGAGAACTCCTGTCTCTTTTTTGAAAAGCGATTACTGTTTAATTTTCCTGTTTTTGAATTCCGACTCTTTGAGACTCTTCTATTTTTCGTTTCGTTTTTTGTTTTCATCTTTTTCTTGCAATGCTTTAAACGATTTTCTTTTCATCATTAAATTGTTATTTACTTCGGTTTTACATTTTCTAAAAAAAAAAATTACATCCTCCTTATTTTATAGGGGAGGGATGTGGGCACTTAAAAAGAAATATTCTCGAACGAAAACATCAAAAGGGACATGCGTTTTTTTTTTGTTTGTCGCTGTCTTCTGATGCTTATCATAAAAAAAAAGTATTTTCAGAAATATCACTAAATATTCCAATCAAATAGAAAAAAAAAATAGGGTTTTTCTGCTGTTTCGCCCCGACATTAAAATATTTTTTTTTAAATGTATAAACTTTGTTTTGTATTTATGCGGTAGCTTAAAATAAGATTGTACAGAAAAAATTAAGAAAATTTATCCAGTATTTATTAAATTATAAAAAAAATTAAAAAGGATCTTATGTATCGGCAGACATTTTCACTCATGAAATAAACAAGGGAGATCATTCAAATTTCATTTACTGGTTTAACAAAAATGGCTACCGAGTGATAAAATCGTTTTTTTCTGTTTGTTTTTTTTTTTTAATTTAATAAATACTGGATGAATTTGCGTAATTTTTGGTGTACAGTCTTATTTTCGGCTACCACGTAAGTACATAACAAAGTTTATACATTTCTTTAACTATTTTATTTTAAGAAAGGCCTAACATGTCATTGTGAAAATGCAGTTCATCTAAAAACTTGGAACGGAGACTGGTTAAGACGAAGCAGAAAAGAAGTAGTCTTTTAGTGAGTTATATCAAACTAATTTTTTTAAAACAATTAAAATATTTATATAAATATATTGATTTCATAACAATTTTGGCTGCTTCTGCTGTTTAGCCCCGACATTAAAATATTTAAAGAAGTTTATAAACTTTGTTATGTACTTGCGTGTTGGCTGAAAATAAGATTGTACAGAAGAAATTACGAAAACTCATCCAGTATTTATTAAATAATTTTTTTTTTTTTTAAACTATCTTACGTATCGTTAAAAATTTTCACTTATGAAATAAGCAAGGGATATTACTCAAATTTTGTTTACTGGTTTTTAAAAAAAATGGCTACCGAAAGACAAAATCGTTTTTAATTTTTAATTTAACATGACCCCCCACCCCCCTCTCCCAAGAAGGTAATGCCTGGGAGGATGGTCTTATGACATATATATATGTACAGCATTTGTAGAATTCAGGTTATAGTTTTTGCGAAAAAAAAAACTATCTTAAGTATCGTTAGACATTTTCACTTATGAAATAGACAAGGGAGATTGCTCAAATTTTGTTTACTGGTTTAACAAAAATGGCTACCGAAAGATAAAATCGTTTTTTAAATTTTTAATTTGATAAATTCTGGATGAATTTGCGTCATTTTTGGTGTACAGTCTTCTTTTCATGCTGATCAAGAAACGTTGTTGGCGTTTGCTTTGTAGTCTTGGACTTTTCGCTGGACACACACACACAAAGACAACTACCCTTTATATAATAGAAGACGTCATTTTGTGACGTCATCCACTTGGCACGGTTATGCCCACTTCTGTTTGAAAGGATGACATTACAAAATGATTACATCATCCAGTGTGTACGTGGAAAAAACAAACAAACAAACAATAAAGCAAAATCATCCAATGAATATGGTCGAACCAATCAACCGAAATATCTTGGTTCAGCTTTAATGATGTTTGTGTCCTTATGTCTACTAGCATGTTAACCTGCTTATCCACATTTCCTTAAACTGATTTTATATATATATATATATATAGTGTTATAATGGAATAATTCCAGGAAGAAATCCGGGTAAGAGAGCTCAATGTGGTAAACAGAGCAATAATAACGTAAAATATAATAACACGAAATTACATGATTGTCGATGCAATAATTTATTTCAACCTTGCGGTTTTATTCAAGCATCCAACTTAACAATTACATTTTTGAGACTGATAGAAAACTGAATTTATCCTCGGCACTTCGAACACAATCAGAGGGAGTGGTGGTAGCAGCCAGTTTGAACACCCAATATAGAGCGAGTAGGAATTAACATCTTATATTTAACTAAAGTAATCTAAAGGGATCTTATGGTTTTTTTTGTTTATTTTTATTAAAATAATAACGTCTGAGTTAAGCGCACATATTCTTTCTACATATCCGACCTGGTGACATACGCCTCCATACACACGCACACATATACCTATTCTTAACATCACACACACACAATTTTTGGCTAGCCCGAAATTCAGTTTTCGGCCCTATATATATATATATATATATACATTTTTAATATAGTTTTAATGGTTGAGAAACTTCCGAGACTATATATAGACATGTACAAAAAGCTGCTACACTGGCATGTCGATGTTATCGATCAGTTATTAAAAACTAAGATCTCATCAGGCAGAAAAAATGTCTGATCTTTCACTCTAATGTTCATATTGACATGCCAGTGTATAAATAAAAATGATTATATAAATAGCTCTATTTACTATTGAGCACTTTTTTTATAAGCCCAGTTTAAATTTTGTGGATTTTTATCCTGTGGATGTCTACTTTATAGTTACGAAACCAGGGTTCATAAGACTTGAATCCGGGGTTTGAATTGTCCGACCGGCGATATGGTTACATGATTCCATACTGACGGCGTAAAAATAAAAAAACGCGAAACATATATATATATATATATATATATATATATATATATATATGGATATAAAATATTATATATTTATTTATAAATAAATATTAAATAATTAATACCTACAGACGCTAGTGTTTAAAGCTTATTGCTCTCATCAGTGCAGGAAAGTGACAATTTCAGAAACTCGGGAGGCGCGAACCCGGTTCACAGAGTCAGCCTAAAATCTGCAAGCAGTCGCCATATCCACTCGGCCAACAGAAACTGTCACGTAATTAAGGGAAATTAAGATCTATATGTACCTAGAAGCAGGCACAGATAGAAGACTAGTCGAGAGTGTTCGACGAACGTATTCGGAACTTTGCATTAAAGCTTTTTGACATTCTATTTTAAATATCCCCGAGAGTGCTCAACTTTAATTTCTTAAAGGGGCTTAGTATAATGTTTTTTCTTCTTATAATTTTTTTTCTTATTATAATTTTTTTTCTTCTATAATTTTTTTCTTCTATAATTTTTTTTCTTATTATAATTTTTTTTCTTATAATGTTTTTTCGTAGTATAATTTTTCTTATAATTTTTTTTCTTATTATAATTTTTTTCTTAGTATAATTTTTTTTCTTATAATTTTTTTTAGTATAATTCTTTTCTTAGTATAATTTTTTTCTTAGTATAATTTTTCTTAGTATAATTTTTCTTAGTATAATTTTTTTTCTTAGTATAATTCTTTTCTTAGTATAATTCTTTTCTTAGTATAATTTTTTTTCTTAGTATAATTTTGTTTCTTAGTATAATTTTTTTTCTTAGTATAATTTTTTTTCTTAGTATAATTTTTTTTCTTTGTATAATTCTTTTTCTTATATATAGTTTAAAGAAGCTTTGAGTAATTTATAAACGATGAAGACAAGAAAATTCAGTTTAAATTCCTCTGAATACGAACTAAGTTAAACATATCGCAGACTTAGAACTTAAATAAGCCGACTTACCGCTGAAAAATTCACGAATCCAAAAGGGGATTCAACTATATAACAGTGAAATATAAAATAGGGAACCATAACTTAAATTGTAAAATAGAAAACGGGGTTCATCAGCTGTTTACAATGTTGAGTTTTGTTTCAATAAAGCCAGATCACCAAACGAATATGGTCAAACCCATCGACCGAAATATCTTGGTCCAGCTTTTATGATGTGTTTGTGTCCTTATTTCTACTAGCATGTTTTCTTGCTTATCCACATTTCCATAAACTAACTTTACGTATTATTAATTAATATCTATTAATTTAATTTATATTCTTTTTTTTTTTTTACGTTTGGGTTCATCCCTCATTGCCATGTTGAGGATGATTATATTGGGTGTCTTTCTAATGTTATTATTATTAATTGGGCAATTAATCCTATTTTAATCTTGTCAGATTAGCACTTGATATTATCCCGCAGGGTAAAAAGAAAAACTTCATTATTCTTTCCGACTCCTTATCAGTATTAACAACATTGAAAAGTCGAAATCTGGGTACCCCACTGATCAGCAAACTATTATGTAAGAATAACACCATTGCTAAAGGGATTATAGTTTGTTGGATCCCAAGTCATATAGGAATCCGAGGAAATGATAAGTCTGGCACGGCAGTCAAAACTGCCCCAAAAGAGACCCTCGACAACAATTTTAAATTCCCAGACACACAGATGTCAAGAAAAACATTCAAGCGTATATCCGTAAGAAATGGCAATCTAGATGAAGCAGTAATATATCCAATAAAATAAATATGGTCAAACCCATCGACCGAAATATCTTCGTCCAACTTTTATGATGTGTTTGTGTTCTTATTTCCACTAGCATGTTTACTTGCTTATCCACATTTCCATAAACTAATTATATATATATATATATATATATATATATATATATATATATATATTGTATCCCTACCCCCTTCCACAAAAATATATATATTTAAATAGTTATTTTTTTATATATAACAATATAACACTTCATCAGTTGAGTCAAATATGAAATATTCAGAAAATAAATAAGTGATTAAAATGAAAAACAAAAAAAATCAGTTATAGTTTTAGTTTTATTACATTTGCTGTGGATATTAATATTTACTGCGTTATAAGCAATATTGCCATTCCACACGTGTTTTTGAGATTTGAAACACCCACACTTTTGATAAAGAGGTCTTCCTCGAAATATATTATGGAACATGGTCACACACATGACATCACAGTATTGAAGTCTTGCCTAATCAAGTAAGATTTGCTATCTAGAAAAAAATGTATAAACACTTTTTGAAAAAATATATACAGGGTGGGCCAAAATAAGGGTCCTATCTTTAAATTTGAATAACTTGAATTTGAATAACTTCCACAAAATAAAAGTTAAACTCACCAAACTTTATGTGTGTGTAGACTGACCCTTCCGAGATTTTTTGAAATAAACAAAACAAATTTTAACCGAAAAACACTTCTTAAAACTTACAAAAACTAAAGTATTGTTTTTTACACTGTTTTGAGTTTTTTAAGCAAAAATAATGTTTTCTAAATGAGGGTACGTTCCTTAGGGCTAATACGGCTCATGCTTGCTTCGGAAGGGGTCCTTTACTTATTCTAAAAAAAATTTTTTTTTAAATCAATAAATAAAAAAGTTATGAATTTTTAAAAATAGGACCCTTATTTTTGCCCACCCTGTATATAAAAAAAATCACTTGTTTTTGTCTTACTTCTCAACGCCGACATATTTCCATTTTTTGCATTGTGATAGCCTTCTAATACTCCTCTATATACGTATTACACACAATGCTTCAAGCAAACTACCTATCCTTATTATATATATATATATATATATATATATATATATATATATATATATGATTATTTTTATTTACATAGACATGTACAAAATCTGCGACACCGGCATGTCGATGTTATCGATCAACAGCTGTTATAAACTGAGATCTCATTATTTTGTTTCATTTTGTCTGTCTATCTATCTGTTGTTTCTCTCTCTTTCTATTTCTTCGTCTTTATTTATTTCTTTCTTTTCTATTTTATTTTGTTTCGTTTTATATTTTATATTATTTTTGGTTTTGATTATTAACGGTCACAATTCTAACCACGTGACTTTCCAAATTTTAGTTTTACATTTATTTTCTTTTTTCTCCATTTTATTCTTTCCAAATATGATCTACGGTTAAGATCGTATTTTAACTCTGCCTGATGAGATCTCAGTTTCTAACAGCTGTCGATCGATAACACTGACATGCCAGTGTCGCAGATTTTTTACATGTCTGTAAATAAAAATAATCATATATAAAAGCTCTATTTGATATATAAACCCAGTTGAAATTCTTTGGATTACTATCCTGTGGATGTTTACCTTGCCTGGATTATTATGATTATGATTATTATGATTATGATTATTATTATTATTATTATTATTATGATTATTATTATTATTATTATTATTATTATTATTTATTTATTTATTTATTTATATAATGTGTTAAAGTGAATAATTTGGTAAGAAATCCAAGTAAGAGAGCTCAATGTAGAAAACAGAGCAAGAATAGAATATAGAAAGAAAAAAATCACAAACACATTGTAACTGTCAGCATTTATAATTTATTTCGACTTCCCAGTCTCAGAATGCTAGCGGGACAGTTACATATTTTAAATGACAAAAAAAAGAAATATTATAGGCGAAGGGAGGGGGGGATAAAAAGTGTGTGTGTGTGGGGGGGGAGACAAGCAACCCACTCAAGTTAAAATCATCAACAAAGAAGGGGAAGGAAATATAAAAATATAAAGAGGTCAGCCAATATGCATCCATAGCTGGAACAAAACAAAAATAAAAAAGATATTACGATGGGTCTACGAAGCCATCCGACCCACGTCTGTCATGTGTATGCTGACACGAAGTCAACCCCCCCCCCTTCCAGTCAAAATAGAAATAAAACACAAAACAAAAAACAAAAAATAAAAAAATACATTCTGAGAGAAGAAAAATCGAGTTACCTATACAGAATCCTAGAAAAAGAAAAAGAAAAGAAAAAACAGACCGAACTGATAGATTAATATATTTATATCAGTTCGAGCCAACTTTGTTTAATTTAATGAAGAATTTAGACGATGAAAAATATTGATGTCAAAAACAGATAATAAAATAGTAATCATAATAACGATAAAGTCGGGGGGGGGCGCCGTTCATGTCATTATTATTATTATTATTGGTATAATAATAATACTAATAATGACATGAACGGCGCCCCCCCCCCCGACTTTTTGACTTGCCCCCCCCCCACTTTATGGTCATCAATAATGAAGTTATATATGCATGTGTTTAACCGCCCCCACCCCTTTTTAGGAGAACCCCCACCCACCCACTTTTATAACTGTCCCGCCGGTCCTGAAATAAGACTAATAACAATAATAATAAATCTAATATTAATAATTTAAATAATAATAATAATTATAATACCATTAATAGTAATAGCAATGACAATATTGATGGAAGTAAGTATATATATATATATATATATATATATACTTTTATCAATATTGCCATTGTTATTACTTAAACATAAAATAATTAAGAAAATCATAATAATAGCAATGATAATATTCATATTGGTATTACTACTACTACTACTACTACTACTACTAATAATAATAGTAATCTCAATAATAATGATATTGCTAATAATAATATATAATATAAAATAGTACTTCATAATAATAAATAATAAATAATAATGATAATCTATGATAATCTTAAATATTCAAATTAAAAGTGCACGCTAGGAAGTAAGTGTAGTATCTGTTCCGATGGATACTGCACCCTATAGACGGGTGTTAGGTACGTGCAAAAATGGCGCCTTCTTGTACGGACTATGCTTATTAAAAAGCGCTTATCATTAATTATTTAATTAGTTTCTGTGTAAACTTTGATTGCGTTTGAAAGATAAAAGTCTAAACTTAATCTCTAAACGAAAAAAACTGCATATTTACGTGTGAAAAATAAATTATAATAAAATATGTAATTACGACGGTCAAAACCCCCAAAAATTCAATGAATTTTGAACTTTGAAAAAATTAATTGTAAAAATCCCTTAAAAGATAAATATAAGTTTTTGGGAACTATTTCAAAGATAATGATTAAATTAAAGTCATAAGACACTGAATTAAAATTAAAATAAATCCCACGTTTGACTAAAAATTAGCAAAATTATCCCTTCAAATGTGATAAATGAGTAAAATCCGCCATAAGTTCATCGGAAAAGGACGTTGTTTACAAATTGACATCACTATTCAAAATATATGGAAGACAAAAATGTCATAATTTATCATTTTTAACTTTATATATAAAAATGTAATAATAGTTTATAGAAGTTGAAAAATTATTATCCATTAATTTCTTTATTCTTTTTAAGGTTATAAACAAATTTAAGTACCCTTATTTTGTTATAATAAAAAAGGAAATGCTTATTTAATTATTTGTGAGTGTACGCAATTATTTTTAACTGAAAAGGTTCAGTTTTTAATTTAGTAATACTCTGAAATTATTGATGACGTCTGTTTACCAATGTTTTTCCTTAGAATTTGAAATAAACATATTTTTTAAATGTTAAAAATATTTTTACGTTACGAACTGCGTCAATTTTATCAATTTTTTTTACATGATTTAAAACTTTAGTTACTCGATTTATTCTTAACGTGTCGTAACGATAAATTACATTGATTCTTTTAAAAATAAAGTGTTTTTATTTTTTATTTTAAGTGTGAAAAAGTAAATTAAAGTCAATGACTACACTGACAATTTATTCATTGAAAAAAAGTTAAAACAGTTATTTATTGATAAACAGAATTCAATTTTGAAAGAAAATGTCATGTTTGAATTCTCTTTATTAATAAATAATTGTTTTTAACTTAAATATTTATTAATGAAACAAAAGACAAAACAAATACAAATCTTTCCAAATAATTGACGATGAATTGTGAAATGAACGAAATTGTTGAATCTCTAAAAAAAAAAAAAATTTTGCGCTGTAAAAGTGAGTGATTGCTAATCCCACCTGGTTATTACAGAACGGGGCTACCATACTAATGAAAGTTCATCGTTAGTAGAAATTATTCAATTTTTAAAATTCTTTTTTTCGTTAAGTTCCTGGATCTCAAATTTGTCAAATTTTGGTTTATTTTCAAGATTATAAAAAAAATTTCTTGCGCTGATGATGCCACGTTCCTTTATGAAAGAGAAATATAATTATGTCGCATTTTTTATTTTTCCAAAAACTCTAATCATTAAAATCACATGAAATATTTTTTGCAATTATATTATTTTTTGGTGAAAATATTGATTAAACAATGCTTTATTCAATAATAATATCGCTAATTCAAAAAATTAATTTTTCTTCGAGTTATAGTGATTTTATTAACACGGTATTTACTGGCCTTTTTCGTAATATATACGAAATATTTTGAAAAAAAAATTAAATTGTTAACATCTACGATCCTTTATTTACACAAGTAACAGTTAAAAAATCATGCATTTTATTTTATTAATATATAAAAATATAACTTTAGTAAAGGTGTATTTTATTTTTTTAAAATAATACATTTTCACTAAGATTTAAAAAAAAAATAATGGTTTCATTATATTCCGTGATTGTTGATTAATAAATATTGAAAATTTCAGTAAAATTGGTTGATTTCCTGAATTTTAGTGTATTTTTAAGTGAAGGGGGGGGGGTCAAAAAAAATTTTCATTTTGGGAATCGGCCATTCATTTTGCACGTACCTAACGGGTGTCGTCTTGTCCTTCGGGGCTTGATTCCACCTGTCTGTGGGTTTGTCCTGTGCAGTTCTAGGAGGTCCACCCTCCCAGGCTTCGCCTCCCCTCTTTGGGGAGGAGTAAGTTTATTGCTTACTGCCTGAGGCGCCCCTACCGGGGAATGCCGACGGGGCTGCGCAGGCAATTTTTAATGGCCAGAGTGCTCACTTTCTCGGGCGCTGGCTTTTAAAACCCCACTTACTCGACCCAAGCTGTGGTCACATCTTACTTGTGGGAGTAAGATAAAACTGGCCTTGTGCCTAACTCCTGCAGAGGAGTAAATAAATATATATATATATATATATATATACTGTATATATATCTTTCATCAATATTGCCATTGTTATTACGTAAACATAAAATAATTAAGAAAATCATAATAATAGCAATGATAATATTCATATTGGTATTACTACTACTACTACTACTACTACTACTACTAATAATAATAATAATAGTAATCTCAATAATAATGATATTGCTAATGATGATACTACTACTAATAATATATAATATAAAATAGTACTTCATAATAATAAATAATAATAATGATAATCTATGATAATCTTAAATATTTAAATTAAAAGGTAGAGAAAGCCGAAGTCAGAAATCATAAAATTTCCAACAAAAAAAAATATATTAATAAAAGATATAGTATATACTACATAAAAATAATAATAAAATAATTTTTTTTTGGGGGGGGGGGGCACTTTATAGTTTAGAATATAAAATTATTGCAGAAATTAAAATTTGTAAAAAATCAAATTTCAAGGCATTCACGTCGATTACGTCCATTTTCGGAGAAGCTAGAAATTTTTTACAAAGTTTAATTTCTGCGATAATTTAATATTTTAAACTATAAAAAATCTGTTAATCCAAACAAGAGGACTGTTCGTTTTGTTGGTTTTGAAATGGAAAAATATACTGTTGATTTTCCCAAATTCTATTTTCTTCAATAAATGTTCTATCAATATACTAAAAAGAGAGTTGTCTGCCCCTTACACCATTGGAACTTTTCTAAAATAAATTTCGGCTCGTGTACCGCATCTGCACAAGTGCCTTTTTCTTTTCTTCTTTTTCTTCTTTTTTTCTTCTTTTTCTTCTTTTTCTTCTTTTTCTTCGTTTTTTCTTTTTTCTTCGTTTTTTCTTTTTTTTCTTATTTTTAATTTTTTTTCTTATTTTTAATTTTTTTTTTAATTATTTTTTTTTTCTTTTTACTTTTTTTTCTTATTTTTAATTTTTTTATTTTTAATTTTTTTAAAAATTAATTTTTTTCTTTTTTTTTTTTTTCTTATTTTTAGTTATTTTTCTTATTTTTAATTTTTTAAAAAATTAAATTTTTTTAATTTTTTTTTTACTCACATCTACAGTCTGAGACCGAACTTTTCTCGTGGGCAGAAACAAAAATATCCCATTCGGAAACATTGCCTCGCTTTCAAATTTAAAGAAATAGGCACACGAGTAAAAAACAGTATTTTCTTTGTTTTCTTGCGAGTAAAGTTTATAGTTTGTGGTGTGTCCCGTGGGGGGCTGAGTAATTCAATACAGGGTACGTAATGTATTTGAGGAAAGATTTATACGTGTTTCGGACTTTTTGAGATGAGGATTGGTAATTTGGATTATTCAGAATACTGTTCATCCAAGATCACCCGAACCCTAACCCTAACCTGAAATCGAGAATCTGTACATAATTTCGAATGGAACTCTTTATTTAATCCACGTAGATTGTTCTCGTTCCGTCAACCACGATCGGATAGAAGTCTTAAGTAATTCAAAATTGTATTCTTAGTATCGCCCGCACTGAGGATTGAACCTTCAACCTCCAGAAGACTGTCACTTAGAACTAAAATTCACGTAGTACCTTATCCGTTGCTACTCCCGTGGATTAAAAATAACGGGTTCCGTTCGAAATTCCGTCCAGATTCCCCAGTTCGACAGAAAGGTTTCAAAGTTCGACAAGATACACTAGAAGAAGGTCGGAGGTTACATCGGCCGAAACGTTGTGATGATAACACTCAAGATGAGAACAGTAGTCCGAATAATCAAAAGGATACAATCCTCATCTCAAAAATTCAGAAACAAAATCTCATTGATTTGTTTGAAATATTAAGGATAGGCATTATCTTTTTTTTTTTATTAATGTGATCAGTCTTAGTTTAATTTTTTTTTAACTTAATTAATTAATTTTTTAACTTAATTAATATTTTTAAAAACTTTTTTAAATAACTAAGCAAATATTTGTCTACATTTGGCTATAAATTTTTTTTTTTTTAATAAATTGATTTTTATGAGAACATAAAATTATAAACTTAAAAAAAAAAAAAATCAATTTATTAAATTGATTTTTTTTTTTTTAATAAATTGATTTTTTTTTTCTTAATAAATTGATTTTTTTTTTTCTTAATAAATTGATTTTTATTTTCTTAAATTAATTATTTTTTTTTTTTTAATAAATTTTTTTTTTTTTTCTTAATAAATTTTTTTTTTTTTCTTAATAAATTGATTTTTTTTTTTTTTTTTAAGTTTATAATTTTATTTCCTCACCAAACATAATTATCTGTTTCTATTTATATTACAAGGTGTCAATTTTAAGATTTCTCAATTAAGATTAGTATTAAAAACTCATCGGCCGAAACGTTGTGAGAATAACACTCAAGATGAGAACAGTAGTCCAAATATTCCAAATAATAAATCCTCATCTCAAAAATTCAGAAAGTTTGTTTGTCTACTTTGTGGTTTTGTGGTCGCTTTTTTCGTAATTAGTTATCGTATTCCTATGTAAGTCAACGCAAACAAAAACGAGTTCATGCCTGTGGTCTGAGTGTGTTGTAGAGTATCTCGGTCATCTCCAACCAACGATACGACCCCCCCCCCCCGAGAAATTTATTAAACCTCTTAAAATTTGAGGAAACTGTCAAAACAATTTACTTGCTAACCTATATTTTAATAACCCACTTTCATAACAAAGACATCAGCACCATCGTCATATCGTTATAAAAAAAAAACAAGAATTTTTACGAAGGGCACCCGACAACGTTTTACCCCTTTTGATAAAACTAAATGAAACTAAATATAGCTAACTTTACAACCCTTTACACACTAGCAGCTCTGTTCCAAAATTCATAATGATCGATTAATTAGTTTAGGAGTGAATCCTAGGCCTACAAATCTATGAACATATAAACATACCTAACTTTATATAAAGGACAGATATAAACGATAAATATAGAAGTAGTATGTTTTTAAAAGGCTGTGGGCAATGCAAATTCCGGGTAGGATGTAAGCTGGAAGGAACAAAAATAATTAATCGAATACGAAATGGGATTTACTATTTATTTTTCTTAAAATCTTACATAACAGCAAGTGTGGTGTTGGCTGTGTGTGTGTTGTTCGGATGATTATTAAAAATCATTTATTTAATATTTCGGGAAAAGAAACTTACCTTTGTCAAAAATAATAAACACAAGAGGAAAACTCCGTATGTGCAGAGAATCTACCAAAATGTAACAAAATGGATGCCAGAAGATAAATATAGAATTAGTTTTAAATGTTAATGTTTTTTTTCTTTCTTTGGAAGATATGATACGCTTTCGATGTCACCCCTAAATTGTAAATTATACAAAAATAAATAATAATATGTGTACGGATCTAATCATGTTGCCTAGAATATATATGCCATAATATATAATAAGTGTAATAGTTTAGGATTATACATATTATCGATACTCATATGCGCACAACGATCCTTTTTGAAATGTATTACTTAATATAACTTAAAATTTGATGTAGAGCAATTCTTTTCTCTATTAAATGTTTATGTCTAATTTATTTTAAATGTTTGTTGGTAAAGATTATTAAAAATATATATATTGTGCCGTGTGCTGTATGTGACTCGATGTGGCGAGTGTAAAATGCAATAACTTTGGGCAATTTGGGACATTTTTTTACCCCCCTTTGACCCCCTGGGGGCGCGAACCAGAATTTTTCTGAGGTCAAGGATGCTCATTTTATATCCAGAACAATTGCCTCTACATTTTGGCCAAGTTTCAGAAAAATTGAATGGATGGATCAAACATTATGGGAGAAAAGGGTCATTTTTTTGCCATTTTGGGGGCTTTTGACCCCCTGGGGGCGCGAACCAGATTTTTTTCAAGGTCGGCGATACCTATTTTCTATTAGGAACGATTGCCTCCACATTTTGGCCAAGTTTCAGAGAAATTGAATGGATGGATGAAAAGTTGTGGGGCAAAAAATGTCATTTTTTGCCATTTCGGGGCCTTTTGACCGCCATGGGGGGCTAACCAGATTTTTTTTCAAACATCGAGAATGTCACTTTCTAACCTGACCAAAGTTACAACTTCATGCAAAATTTCAGAGAAGTTCAATGGATGGTTGCGGAGAAAAATCCGGACAGACGGACATGCCTCAAACCATAAGTCCTCCGATTTTATAAATCGGGGGACCAAATATATTAAACCTCTTAAAATTTGAGGAAACTTTTTGTCAAAACAATGATTTCCAGTTGGCCACAGAAAGACAGGGTCGACATGGACCTGTGACACAATGGTTAAAGGTGTTGATTAACAATCAGTTGTGAGTGGCAGTCCCTATTTACTTGCTAACCTATATTTTAATAACCCACTTTCATAACAAAGACATCAGCATCATCGTTATATCGATTACTAGTTATCAAAAAAGAAATGTATATGATAACAGCTGAAGATATTTTCTTTCTGGGCAATCACGGTATCCGAAAGATGTGAATGTTCCCCCTTTAGACTGGTGTGAGCATAGCCGTCCATTTTCGGATGAGGTTTTCGGAAATCACTTTTAGCGATAGATAAGAAATTAAAAGAATTACATAGACTCTAGTTATTTTACGACCCACGTGGGCAGAGTTAGACACAAGGTCGGTTTGTAATGTGGAGGTGGGGGATCTAGCTCCTGAAAAAGGGGCACTCTGGATTGGAACAAAAATATTTTTTTTTTAAATACCTCAGTCTAGAAGGATTTCTCCTTCACTGACCGAGGACAGAAAAGATCAGGTGTAGTACCAGAAAAGATACTACACTTTGCTCCGAGCCAAAAAAAAAGAAAATAATTTTTTTTTTAATTTTTTTTTTTTTTTGGAAATCGCTCCAGACAAGGCATGAAGCCACTTGATGTAAGGAGCTAAAAAAAAATACTACTTCAAGGTAAAAAAACCAAAAAAAAAACCAACGATAAGCTTTAGATGGATAGATTCCAACCCAGGAAACAGCAATTCTTCCCCCTTTGTCAGAAACATCGCTCATGGAATGTGAGGACTAAAGGACAAAATAAGGGAAGCGAAAGTTACGAGGCTGCCGAAAGTAAACCCAAGTTAGTCACTTTCTACTCTGCTTTGCAGCCGGTCCTGGGTATGACCTTAAAACACATCCAGTGGTGAGGCCTCCATTTGGGAGATGTGGTGAATGTGGAGTTGCCCATTAGTTGCCATTGCTCCCAGGTCCACTCTGGCCCGAAGTGGTAGTACCTGTAAGGGCCCCATCTATGGGTCAAATAGAACCTACAGAAAAGATACTACACTTTGCTCCGAGCCAAAAAAGAAGAAATGAAAATAGTATTTAGTTATTGTGTTGCAGCCATGGAAAAGCTAAATATTATATCAGGGGAAACAACTCGTGTTTGTTTGACTGCAACACATCGTTGGCTTTAACTGTTCTCTGTCACACACGCAATGGCCACTTCTTTTGTTTGCTCATATTTTCTAATCTTTTTAGTTTTTATTTTAATCCATCGCATAATCGTTGAATGTTACTTCTGTTGTTTGTTGTTTCTCAGTCTGACCAGTTATTTTCTTCCTCTCTCTCTCTCTCTTTTGATTTTCTCTTTGTATTTTTCTACGCTTTCCTCTCTCTGTTTATATTTAAGACCATTCTTTTCTTTCTCTCTCTCTCTCTCTCTCTCTCGCTCTCTCTTCTGACCAATTACTCTCTCTCTCTCTCTTCTGACCCTTTCCTCCCCCCACTCTTTCTCTTCTAACCCTTTTCCCCCCTCTCTCTCTCTCTCTCTCTTCTGGCCCTTTTTCCGTCTCTCTCTTCTGACCCTTTTTCCGTCTCTCTCTTCTGCCCCTTTTTCCGTCTCTCTCTTCTGCCCCTTTTTCCGTCTCTCTCTTCTGACCCTTTTTCCGTCTCTCTCTTCAGACCCTTTTTCCGTCTCTCTCTTCTGACCCTTTTTCCGTCTCTCTTTTCTGACTCTTTTTCCGTCTCTCTTTTCTGACCCTTTTTCCGTCTCTCTCTTCTTACCCTTTTTCCGTCTCTCTTTTCTGACCCTTTTTCTGTCTCTCTTCTTACCCTTTTTCCGTCTCTCTTTTCTGACCCTTTTTCCGTCTCTCTCTTCTGACCCTTTTTCCGTCTCTCTCTTCTGACCCTTTTTCCGTCTCTCTTTACTGACCCTTTTTCTGTCTCTCTTTTCTGACCCTTTTCCGTCTCTCTTTTCTGACCCTTTGTCCGTCTCTCTTTTTTTACCCTGTTTCCGTCTCTCTCTTCTGACCCTTTTTCCGTCTCTCTTTTCTGACCCTTTTTCTGTCTCTCTTTTCTGACCCTTTTTACCGTCTCTCTTTTCTGACCCTTTTACCGTCTCTCTTTTCTGACCCTTTTACCGTCTCTCTTTTCTGACCCTTTTTCCGTCTCTCCTTTCTGACCCATTTACCGTCACTCTCTTCTGACCCTTTTTCCGTCTCTCTCTTCTGACCTTTTTTCCGTCTCTCTCTTTTCAGACCCTTTTTCCGTCTCTCTCTTTTCAGACCCTTTTTCCGTCTCTCTCTTTTCAGACCCTTTTTCCGTCTCTCTCTTTTCAGACCCTTTTTCCGTCTCTCTCTTTTCACTGACCCTTTTTCCGTCTCTCTTTTCTGACCCTTTGTCCGTCTCTCTTTTCTGACCCTTTGTCCGTCTCTCTTTTCTGACCCTTTGTCCGTCTCTCTTTTTTTACCCTTTTTCCGTCTCTATTTTTTTACCCTTTTTCCGTCTCTCTTTTCAGACCCTTTTTCCGTCTCTCTTTTCTGACCCTTTTTCCGTCTCTCTTTTCTGACCCTTTTTCTGTCTCTCTCTTCTGACCCTTTCTTCTCCTTCTATCTCTCTTGACCCTTCCCCCCTCTTACTTCTGGCCTTTTCCTCTCTCTCTCTCTCTCTCTCTCTGTGTCTTCTGACCATGCAATCCCCTCTCTCTTTTGACCATGCCATCTCCTCTCTCTTCTGACCTTTTCCTCCCCTCTCTCTTTTGACCCTTTTCTCTCTCTCTCTCTCTCTCTCTTCTGGTTCTTTCCCCTCTCTCTCTCTATCTGAATATAGAGATGAATCTTAACGCCTCATTCACTTAATCAAATAAAAGAGCAACCGTTTGAAATCCAATTTCGAAACTCGATCTTTTCTTGTCACTTCATATTAGAACCCAATGGATTATCGGTTTCCATTCAAATGATTCCATGAAGAACCCTTAACTCCCAATTGCTTCGCGTCTTCGCTCTTTTATAAAGCAGTAGCAAAATGCCAACAATGGCATTTCTCATCAACCATTCACCTCACAACATAATGCATATGTTTTTCTTCACTTCTTTGATCAGGCCACTGCAAATGTAGGCGGCCATCTTTGATTTGTCCGTGATGAAAAACAGGATCAAATGTGTCATTCATTTGTTTGCTATTTCAAGTTACAAAGATATTTAGATGCATTTATATATTTAGATGCATTTATATATCTAGATGCATTTATATATTTAGATGCATTCATATATCCACAAGAAAAAATTGGAGTCTTTACTCCGTGTTGCCCGGGTGGAGATATTTTGTTGGTACTAAGAAATTATTTCAATATTTCTCTGTAGTAATGTTTACAATTAATTGCCTTGAAAGAAAAGTTAAAAAAAACATTTCGAATATGAGGTTAACTAATTAAAAAAAAAAAAACAGTGCTTCTGTATTATCGGGGACAGATGAAATTTTATCTTTATTTTAGAAGAGTCAGTTGAAAGGGGAGATAATTCAAACTTTTTTTTTTTTTTTTTTGTATCCATAACCCATAAGGAAAATCCAGAGAATTAGTAAGAAAATAAATTTTAAAAAAGAGTACTTATGCAGTTTACGGACCGGGCTGAAATAATAACGTTATAATTTAGAAAGCCATTCTTAACGTGGAGAGGTGGGGAGTTGATTAAATATTCTGTTTATTAAATTGTATAGAATAGTTACTCTTATGAGCTCATAATTTATCAAAATAAAGTACATATAAATTGAAGACTGGCAGACGATAAATTGAAGACTGGCAGACGATAAATTGAAGACTGGCAGACGATAAATTGATAACTAACAGACGATAAATTGAAGACCGGCAGACGATAAATTGAAGACTGGCAGACGATAAATTCAGACGAAGAAAATCCAAGTAAAATACATATATAAAAAGAAAAAACGAACAAACCATAGCTAAACAACTGTTATTAATTAGATGTTTATTTATTTTTGTCAAAGGAACCATTGTTAATCAAATGTTTATAAATAAAATGTTGTTTTTTTTGTGCAGCAGAAAAGTTTTGAAAGATTATTTTTTTCATTTAACAAATAAAGAAACCACTGTTTTTTAACCTATTTCTTGTTTTTTCCATGTTTTTTTCTTTTTAACATTTTCTGGGTTAGGGCTTAGGGTTAGTCTTTCGCTAGAAGTGACCGTTGCTGACAGAACTCAATGAGTCCTTCGGGAGATTCAAAGCGCTGACATAGATCGTAGAAATTAATTTTTTTTTTTTTACGCATTACAGGTCATAGAAATTAATTTCTTCCAAAAGTTATCGTCTGCTTAGTTGCAACCAGATTGGTTAATAGTTTTGTCAACTTCCGAGTGCTTCCGAGACCTGCCCAAATGTTGACGGCGCAAACTCACGGAAACGTGGGTCATTCTCTATAAGAGTACCTGAATTTTAAAATCTTATGTAAATATTAAAAGAAAACCCTAACCCTAACCGCAGATTTGATGTGTGTGCGAATCCAAAAATACTGCTTCGATCATTATCATCATCAGGGTCTTTTTATTTCACTCCTGGTGGAGGAACCCCTCCCTGGTTTCTTTCCACCTTGTTTTATCCCTGGCTAGGTGTGGCCAAGTAGGACCTAGTTGACTATCAAGGTCGTTTCTCTACCGGGTTTTTGGCCTTCCTCTAGGTTTTTTCTATTGCCTCGGGGTCCATTCTGTCGCTCTATATGTCCACCTGTTGTCTGTACGTCTCCAAAGGTGACCTGCCCATCTATGTTTTGTCATTCGTATTGTAGCGATGATGTCGTTTACTACAGTTTGCTGTCTGATCCAGGTGTTTCTGTTTCTATCACGTAAACTGATGCCGAGCATAATGCGTTCCGTTGTAATTAATACTACTACTACTAATAATAATAATAATATGAAGAAAAGTACTACATTTATGTAAGGAGAATGCAGAATATTAATTTATTTGAGAGTGTTTATAAAATTATTATTCAAGTGAAACATCTTGGTCAGTGTTTTTTTTTTTTGGCAGTGTTCTGTTGGATATATATAATGTGTTTGAAAATATATAAATGTAAAATTGAATTAAGTGTTTTGATATGAATATAAATGAGAAAAAAAACTTTCGCATTCATTCATTCATATATATATATATATATATATATATATATATGATGTCATTTACTCCAGTTATCTTTCTGATCCAGGTGTTTCTTTTTCTATCACGTAAACTGATTCCGAGCATAATGTGTTCCATTTTGTATTGTGCCACTCTTAGCTTTTCTATTGTTGCATTATTAAGTGCTCATGTATCGCTACCATATGTCATAACAGGTATGATGTATTCATTGAACACTTTTTGTTTAATGTTCATCGTGGACTTTCTACTCTTCATGATGTTGTCCATCCAAGTTCAATCTGCCGTTTGATTTTCGGCATGATATCAGCGTCACTTTTCACCATCTTTCCTAGGTAGATGAAGTTGTCAACTTCCTTGACATTTTCACCTTTCACTATGACTGGGGCGTTCGTGGCATATTTGTTGAACATGACCTTGGTTTTTCCAGTGTGCATTTTAAGACCAACTATATGGCTAGCATTGTGAATGTCGTTAAGAATCCCTTCTAATTCTTGAGGTGTGTGTGACTTGTGACAATGATATTGTCAGCAAATTCTAAATGAGCAAAGTATTCTCCGTTTATATTGATACCTCTGCCTTCACAATCAAAAGAACTCAACAGTATTGCAGTAAGCTATAAAGAACGGCTTACTTAAAGTGCTCAATCAGGCGAGAGCTTTAAATAATTATTTATAAATAATATTTTCAAATTGACCCATATACACATGTGTTTCATGCCAAACTTGCAATTATCCGTACACCATACTAGACTTCATGATCTAATTCTTTGAACAATTGTAATGTTCTAATTCATTAAATCCTCTTTTATATATATATATATATATATATATATATATATATATATATAAATTCTTTGTAGAATGGTAGGAAAAATCCCAGCAGAGTGCTCGATTAATTAAGAATCAAAGTTAAAAATTAAGAGCATAATATTTATTTATTCTGGTACAGAAAAATTAGTACAACATTCGTACCGTCGGTTTCAAGCACGGAAGGTCTTACCCATCCGGCTCTCTTCAGCTTCTGTTGTCATCTGTTTTGGAAATGTGAGGTCATATATATATAGCATAATATAAAATGAAGTAATAAAATAAGGTGCGAATCAAATTTTATTAGAATTCAATGTTCAGGCAAAGTATATATATATATATATATATATACCAACTATATGGCTAGCATTGTGAATGTTGTTAAGAATCCCTTCTAATTCTTGAGGTGTGTGACTTGGTACAAAGATATCGTTGACAAATTCTAGATGAGAAAAGTATTCTCCGTTTATATTGATACCTGTGCCTTCCCAGTCAATTTTATTGATCACTCAATCTTGTAAAGAGGTTTGTTGAACTGTTGTCACCTTGTCTGGCATCTTTGTCTATATTGATCTTTTCACTATCCTGTTGGAGTTCTAAAGTTCTGTCGCTCTGTCGTAAAAATCCTGATATATGTTGATGTAAGCACTGTCATATATATATATATATATATATATATATTATAATATAAAATGAAGTAATAAAATAAGGTGTCAATCAAATTTTATTAGAATTCAAAGTTCATGCAAAGCATCCTTATTTATTACTTCATTTTATTACTTATTTACTACTTATTTACTTATTTATTACTTATTTATTACTTATTTATTACTTATTTATTACTTATTTATTACTTATTTATTACTTATTTATTACTTATTTTATTACTTCATTTTATATTATAATATTAATGCTCTATCCAGTATATTGAGCTTCAGTTTTTTATCCGGATGTTTTACTAATTATAAGATATTAGTTGACGCTTATATCTTTTGTTGGATTGCTTCATATATATATATATATATATATATATATATTCAGGCATGTGTGATTGAAGACGACAGAAATCTTCTGTTTAGTGATTCCTTTTTTATTTTTTCCATTCGTCGAATGATCTTTTTGACGTGTAGATGGAATGAATTGATGAAGGATCCATGTGTTGGACTAACGTTTTCGATTCTCTCCGGAATCATCTTCAGGTCTTTAATGGCTAAAATGAATACAAAGCGAGTGAAAGAATGGAATTTCTTAAAAAAAAAAAAAAAATTTAGCCATTAAAGACCTGAAGATGATTCCGGAAAGAATCGAAAACGTTAGTCCAACACATGGATCCTTCATCAATTCATTCCATCTACAGGTCAAAAAGATCATTCGACGAATGGAAAAAATAAAAAAAGGAATCACTAAACAGAAGATTTCTGTCGTCTTCAATCACACATGCCTGAATGAAAAAATGCTGCCTAAATACACACAATATATATATATATATAATGTATATTTCGGCAGCAAGTCATTTCTTATACATGCGTCGTTAAAGACCACAGAGTTTTCTCTCTTCGCTATCTTTCTTGTTAATTTCTCAACGCGGCGAGCGATTCGTCGGTTTTCTGGTGTTAATTGGTGGAGTATGGCACCTAACGTTGTATCGTGGGCCATTCTTCGAGCGCTTTCGGTCTCGCGACCATCCTGAAACTCAACAGAACCATATTGTGCTCTGATGAGCTTGCTTCTCTGGTACCTCCACACCGTAAATTCACTAGACCAACCCGGCAATCTGCCAAATCCCATCCATTCACTGTGGAGGTCTCCATATGCCGAAGAGCTTTCTACTCCAAAAGCTTCTTTCTTCGTGCTGCTGGACTCTAGAACTCCCTCCCTGCTCCCTGCTTTCCTGATGGTACCGACACGCAGAAATTTAAAACTGATGTAAACAGACATCTCGCTGCGTAGCTCCTAATTTAGGTGACCCCTCCCCCAAACCTTCACCCTTTTATCTCAGTAGCCCCTTACGTCTATAGTAGCGGCCTGCCTTGTTTGGGGTGAACTATGTTAAAAAAAAATTTTTTTTTTTAAAACCTCAGCCCGACAGACTGACATCATCATCACCGGTGAAAGAAGCATTAAAATTTATTTTTTGATGAATTTTTTTCATTTAAAATTTTTTTTTTTATTGTGTTTAAAAAAAATTTTTTTTTATTTATTTTTTTTTTTTAAATTAAAATAAACTTTTTTTTTATTTAAAATTTTAAAATTTTTTAATAAATTTTTTTAAATTAAAAAAAAAACAACTTTTATTTAAAAAAAAAAAAAACAAAAAAAAACCTCAGCCCGACAGACTGACATCATCATCACCGGTGAAAGAAGCATTAAGATTCTCAGAGTTCAAGAGTAGCCATACTAATATAAAAGTTGGATTTAATTAGCGCCACTGTCGTACTGATCCCCCGACCGATGGGATAAGTATGTAGAAATAAATATCGACCAAATTTATTTTGGGGTGTGTTTTGTTCGTTTTCCTTTTCTAATTCATTTTAGAAATTTTAAATAAAAAAAATTTTTTTAAATTAAAAAAAAACATTTTTTTTATTTAAATTCTCTTATTTTTTTATAAATTTTTTTTCAATTAAAAATTTTTTTTTAAATTCTTTTATTTTTTGATAAATTTTTTTCAATTAAAATTTTTTATTGTGTTTAAAAAAATGTATTTTTTATTTATTTATTTTATTTTTTTAAAATTAGAATAAACTTTTTTTTTATTTATAATTTTAAAATTTTTTTATAAATTTTTTTCAATTAAAAATTTTTTTTTTAAATTGAAAAAAACTTTTATTTAAATTCTTTAATTTTTTGATAAATTTTTTTCAATTAAAAATTTTTTTTTTTAAATTAAAAGAAAACTTATTTTTTAAATTCTTTTATTCTTTTATAAATTCTTTTTAATTAAAACATTTTTTTTATTGTTAAACATTTTTATTTTTTATTTATTTTTTTTTTATTTTTATTGTGGTTTTAAATTATTTTGTTTTCGAATTTTATTTTATTTTGTTTTTAAATTTTTTTATTAATTTTTTTATTAATTTTTTTTAATTTAAATCTTTTTTTTATTGTGGTTTTAAATTATTTTGTTTTCGAATTTTATTTTATTTTTTGTTTTTTTTTTGTTTTTTTTTACTTTGTCACTCTTAGGTTACGTCTTGCGACGTGAACGGGGAGAATGGGAAGACAAATCTGTTCCTCGATGTCCAGAAGGACAGACTGCAGCAGACACTTAAGCAGCTGTCCGATTTGGAACAAAGCAATCAGGAACTCCAGGCGAAACTATCGTTGCTCCAAAGTTGTGATAAGACTAAGGAAATGGTAAGTTTATGCTTACCTATTCACCGTGCTTTCGTCTCTTCGGCGCTGTTCCGTAACAACTGAACCATGCTTTTATTTTTCATTGCTTTTTTTACTTTTTTTTTTTTAATTGAATTTTTTTTTAATGTATTTTTTATCTATTTTTTTAATTTTTTATTTAATTTTTTTAACTACTTTTAATTTCCATTTATTTTTTTAACTTTTTTTTTTTTTTAAATCTATTTTTTAATTCATTTTTATATTTAATTTAATTTTTTTAACTATTTTTAATTTCCATTTATTTTTTTACTTACTTTCGTCTCGGCGCTGTTCCGTAACAACTGAACCTTGCTTTTATTTTTCTTGGCTAGTGTATCTTTTTTTACTTATTTTTATTTATTTTTTTTTTTTTAATTGAATTTTTTTTTTAAATGTATTTTTTATCCATTTTTTTAATTTTTAATTTAATTTAATTTTTTTAACTACTTTTAATTTCCATTTATTTTTTTAAACTTTTTTATTTTGTTTTATTTTTTTATTTTTTATTTAATTTTTTTTAAATCTATTTTTTAATTCATTTTTATATTTAATTTAATTTTTTTAACTATTTTTAATTTCCATTTATTTTTTTACTTACTTTCGTCTCGGCGCTGTTCCGTAACAACTGAACCTTGCTTTTATTTTTCTTGGCTAGTGTATCTTTTTTTACTTATTTTTATTTATTTTTTTTTTTTTTAATTGAATTTTTTTTTTAAATGTATTTTTTATCCATTTTTTTAATTTTTAATTTAATTTAATTTTTTTAACTACTTTTAATTTCCATTTATTTTTTTAAACTTTTTTATTTTGTTTTATTTTTTTATTTTTTATTTAATTTTTTTTAAATCTATTTTTTAATTCATTTTTATATTTAATTTAATTTTTTTAACTATTTTTAATTTCCATTTATTTTTTTACTTACTTTCGTCTCGGCGCTGTTCCGTAACAACTGAACCTTGCTTTTATTTTTCTTGGCTAGTGTATCTTTTTTTACTTATTTTTATTTATTTTTTTTTTTTTTAATTGAATTTTTTTTTTAAATGTATTTTTTATCCATTTTTTTAATTTTTAATTTAATTTAATTTTTTTAACTACTTTTAATTTCCATTTATTTTTTTAAACTTTTTTATTTTGTTTTATTTTTTTATTTTTTATTTAATTTTTTTTAAATCTATTTTTTAATTCATTTTTATATTTAATTTAATTTTTTTAACTATTTTTAATTTCCATTTATTTTTTTACTTATATTTTTTTTTACTTTTTTATTTTTACTTTTTTATTTTGTATCAAGTTTTTTTTAATGTATTTTTAGTTCATTTTTTTAATTTTTAATCTAATGTAATTTTTTTAACTATTTTATTTATATGTTTATATATATTTATTTATCAAGTATACATATATCTATGCAAATTAAGAAATTAGTGATTTAATTTCAGTTTCGAAGCAAAGAAAAACTTACACGTGTTTCCAGAAGAAGTCAAAACTTACATGAACAAATTCAAGTAGTAATACAAACGAATTGTTTGTTATTTTTAATATTAACACATGTTACATGTGTGCATATAGTTTCGTACAGAACGAAGCAAGCTGGTAACAACTGCAGTAGATACCGCTGCAACCTTGCTGCTTGAACTGCAGCTGAAGCACTGCTGCACTTATTTGCAGCAGAGGAAGTCTAATGGTGCAACATAGCTGTTAAAATGCAGTTTAGCATACGCTTTAATGACTTTATGCACACACAAATAAAAAGCAGAACCCAACAACCCAAAACGAATGTTTCAGTAGCGTTCTGGAGGCTTCCTTAGTTTTAAAGTCCCTTATAAGAACTCAACCTTGCTTTTATTTTTCTTGGCTAGTGTATCTTTTTTTACTTATTTTTATTTATTTATTTTTTTTTAATTGAATTTTTTTTTAATGTATTTTTTATCCATTTTTTTAATTTTTAATTTAATTTAATTTAATTTTTTTAACTACTTTTAATTTCCATTTATTTTTTAAAACTTTTTTATTTTGTTTTATTTTTTTATTTTTAATTTAATTTTTTTTTTAAATCTATTTTTTAATTAATTTTTATATTTAATTTAAGTTTTTTAACTATTTCTAATTTCCATTTATTTTTTTACTTATATTTTTTTTTTACTTTTTTATTTTTATTTTAAATTAAAAAAAATTAAATCTATTTTTTAGTTCATTTTTTTTATTTTTAATTTAATTTAATTTTTTAAACTATTTAATTTCCATTTATTTTTTTTACTTTTTTATTTTTTATTTTTATTTTGGATTAAACTTTTTTTTTTTTAAATGTATTTTTTTATTTTTTAACTATTAAAAATAGTTAAAAAAAATTACATTAATTTAATGTCATTTTTTTCTAACTATTATAGTTAGAAAAAAATGACATTAAATTAATGTAATTTTTTTTAACTATTTTTAATTTCTATTTATTTTTTTTTTATTTAGAATAAACATTTTTTAAAATGTTTTTTAAAATTCATTTTTTAATTTTTAATTTTATTTATATTTTTTTTTTTACTATTTTTAATTTCTATTTATTTATTTTAAAATCTATTTTTAATTAAATTTTCTTTTACGTTTCTTTTTTATTTATTTATAATTATTTTTAAATTTTATTTAATTAAAAAAAATTTGAATTTTTATTTCATTTTATAAAAAAGTAGTTACGAATAAAACTGACTGATCATATTCAGAAACACGCATCAGTTATTGGCAGGAAGCGTGACCATATTGGAATTATATATGATGTCTGCGTTTGTAGTCCTACAGTGACTTAATATACAGGGGAAAACTCCATATATATATATATATATATATATATATATATTCATGTATATTCATTCCAATGACCATGGTGACTGAATCAAAAACCATAATTTTCAGTCTTTATTTCTGTACTTTGATGAGTGTTTTTTTTAACATCTCTCATTTTACACACAAAAGTAATTTAATATTCATTCCTATCCCTAACGCGCGTTTCATGGCAAAATTCGAATAAGTGTTATTTTTTTTTTAATTAGTCCAATTTTGTCAATCTTTAGAGGTTAGGGTTATATGTTGTTAAGTAGCGAAAAAAAAAATAATGCCATAACAAAAAACACCAGATGGGGAAATACGGTGAAAATCCAAGTTGATTTCTGATAAAAATTCGGCAAACTAAAGTATATAAAGGCGAAAACACTCACTTAGGAAAAAGGTGATCACTTCAGAAAGAAAATATTTAAAAATATATTTTTTTTTTTGTAAAATCACATGAATATATATTTATATATATATATATATATATATATATATATATATATATATATATATATAATTATGTTATAGTTTCGAAATAAACAAATTGATGGCATATTCATTTACATCTGTTCCAAGAATCAAACATCAACAACAGTTTAGGTTTACGATATATATGTATATATATATATATATATATATATATATATATATATATATATATATTGTACATGTCTGTAAATAAAAATAATCATATATGTATATATATATATATATATATATTGTACATGTCTGTAAATAAAAATAATCATATATGTATATATATATATATATATATGTATATATATTGTACATGTCTGTAAATAAAAATAATCATATATGTGTATATATATATATATATATAGACAGACAGATGAAAGAAGAGGAATAAACATGTACGAATGAGAAATTTATTTCAACTTCGATTGTTCAATGCAAGGTATACTCGGTAATAAAATTATGTTTATTATTCTTTCCTTAAGCCAAGGCTGTTCAAAGATTAAAATCTTATCACCAGAGGAATTACATAGATAGATAAGTTGACAGTGGAAAAGGCAAAATTCAAGATTTGAAAAAATATTAAGTAATGAAGAGTGAAAAAAAAGTTTGTGTAAAAAAGATATGGGGTCTGTCCAGTTGGTAAATGTTGGGTTTGGTGTGATCTATGATAAAAACAAAAATCTTTTAAAAAGTGTGCTTAAACTTATTTTGAAGCGTTTTTTGTTGTTGTTCAAAACAAACCTGGTGTCCCCTCTGTTCAGTTCGAACGAACCCCAAAATGGCTGGCCATAAGCCCCGCACGATGACCCTTGATAATCGCTCAAAAATCGAAAACTAAACAAAATACTGGTAGTAAACTATGATATTTTTATATAATGTCAGATGTTATATATGTGTAGTTTCTTGAAAGTTAAATACAATTTCCTCATTTAGAGACGTGCTTGTTTTCTTTTGTTAACGTTTCCTAAAATAAACTTGGTCAGATATCTTAACCTTACAGAGTCTCGTATTTTAAGAGATAGCGTTGTTGAGTCAGAAGTTCTTGTGAAAACCTCAACCACTTAACGTCTGTCTGTCTGTCTTTCACAATCCTTGGTAGGAAGGTGCGGAGCAGGATTGGTGTAAGGTTGAAAACGGAGGCGGCGTTGAGTTCATGCCTGAAGGAATTGGTGCATTACGGTTTCCTAGGAATCAGACACTTTTGCGAGGCTTCAGTAAAATGTCATCATACCTGATTGTTCATCTTTCTTTCTTCTTATTTGTACGGGTTAGGGTTATTTACTCCTTCTCTCTCCGCACTCTTCAAACAAAAGTAATTAAAGAAGACCTTCTATTTAAATAAATGTTCACGGTAAATTCAAAAGGCAAAAATTGTGTTTGCTTTTTTTTTTTTTCGCACATTAACCCCCCACCCCCACCCAGTGTCTTCCAGGTAAAAGTTCATTTTCTCGTAATAAAAAAAATTTATTAAAACAAAATAAAAATAAAAAAATTAAATAAAATATTTAAAAAAATAAATTTAAAATAAAAAAAAAATTTTTAATAAAATAAAAAGAAATAAATAAAAAAATAAATAAAATGAAATAATTTTTTTAAAAATAGAGGTGGGACGTAATGGGTGAAAATTTCAGATTCATGCGAGTAGTATTTTTTGTGTTTATTTATACATAAATAACACTAAACAATCAAACATTTTGAAAATTTTGCAAAATTCAGAAGGGGTGGGACGTAATGGGTGAAAATTTCAGATTCATGCGAGTAGTATTTTTTTGTGTTCATTTATACATAAATAACACTAAACAATCAAACATTTTGTAAATTTTGCAAAATTCAGAAGGTGCAGGCCAATAGTTTTTGGCTATTTTACATTCATGAAAACCCTTTCACAGCCTGAAAATGGTCCTTAATTAAAGTACTATATCAGATTTAACCATCTATATCCGTTCATAGCTTTTGAGGATGTTTTAGGACCTGCAATGTCGAATGAAACCACTTTTTCACCGAAAACGGCTATTTTTGGCCTGCACCTTCTGAATTTTGCAAACAGCTGCCTACACAATTTTTAATAAAAAAATATGTAATTTGAGAAAAATATCGACATTTCATTTGATAATTGTATATGAAAAAGTATTAAAATTTTAGAAAATTCCTTTGTTTAAAAAAATTTAAATAAGACTTGTATTTATTATGTCTGTACATCGAAAAAAAAAATATATATATATTTATAACAATATATGTATTAGCATATACTATGAGTGCCTTTAATTAGCAGTCTCTATAAAAGGTTCAGCTCGATGATTGTCAATCAGTAACGAAAGAGCATATATAAGTCAGGTTCATTTTATATTCCAATAACCATGTTTTTATTTTTTTTTTTTATTTTTTTTTTTTTTTTTCACATTTCCAAAAAAACATAACATTTCTGTAAGATGTATTTTTTACGGTCCGTTTCATTTGCCGTGAGTCAAACAACATTTATATGTCAATATCATCTCTGCAACACTACAAAATCATCAGAAAAATCCAAAACAGAATAAAAAGTTCTTGGATTAAAATGTCTTGAAAAAAAAAAACCTACACTATACAGTGGGTCATTTTGGGGCGAAAACAAAGAAAAGAGAAAACTCACATGTGGGGAAACTCACTAGTACGCCATTTTGAATTTTTGAAAGAGTGTATATGGTTTCTAAACCTGTCTTTGAAACTACAGCCCGTCGACCCAATGTATGTTCTAATAATTGTTTTATATATATATATATATATATATATATATATGGGAAAAGAAGGATGAAGGTAATCCGACGTAATGGGAAAATGAAAACCAAAAAATGGATGTTTTTTATGTGTACATCAACGTTTCGTCTTTATTTATAAGACTTCATCAGGATGATAATATAAAGAAAAATGTCATGCAAGTACAAACACATATAGGGTTGACATATTGGGAAAATACCTACTTCCTCCGTCTCCTCCACCCCTCCACTGCCATCTACATTATTCCTGCTCATCCCCCCACCTCTTTCTCTTACTACCAACCACAGTATCCTTGCTCACCCCCATCTTTCCACTTCTTCCCCACTCATTTTCATAAACATTCATTTTTCATTCCTCACCAAGTACGGACGTCCACCCTACTGTTTTCTCCAGTAGTGACCGTTATTTCCTTTTTCCCAATATGTCAACCCTATATGTGTTTGTGCTTGCATGACATTTTTCTTTATATTATCATCCTGATGAAGTCTTATAAATAAAGACGAAACGTTGATGTACACATAAAAAACATCCATTTTTTTGTTTTCCTTTTTCATTTTCCCATATATATATATATATATATATATATATATTATTTCGATTATTTGGACGACTGTTCTCATCTTGAGTGTTATCATCACAACGTTGCAGACCGGGACTTCTTCAGGTGTATCTTTTCGAGCTCGGGAATCTTGACAGAATTTCGAATGGAACCCTTTATTTAATTCACGCAAGGACCCGTGGCACATTGGATATAGTAATTAATTAAGTTCTAAGTGATATTCATCTTAAGGTTGAAGGTTCAATCTTCGATGCGGGCGATACGAAGAATTGCGAATTACTGAAGACTTCCCACGGGCATAGCTGACGGAACGAGAGCATGCTACCCCTGTGGAAAAACTAAATGGTTTTGTTAAAAATTCGATCCATATCTCAAGTCCGACAAAAGGTCATCATACTTGTTTGTTCATCTCTCTTTCTTCTTAGCTGTACTCGTTAGGGTTAGGGTTATATACTCCCCCTTCTCCCTCCTTCTCTCCCCGCAACCCTCAAACTCTGTTTTAGAAAATTCCTTTATTAAAAAAAATTAAATAAGACTTTCAGTTACAATGTTTTAACATATATGATTATTCTGTACATCGAAATATATATATATATATATATATATATATATATATATATATATATATATAAATACATTAAATATTTAGGTGATAAAAATCGTACATATTTCTAGACAGAGCGTCTTGATCCGATGGTAAAATGCTGGACTATAGACATCAATATCGAAGGTTCAATCTCTGTGTAAGTTAGCCATGCTGATGACGGCTGTGAGCCAGAAACACGTGTCCATAGATTACTTTTATGTACGTATAAAATAAATATAAAAAAATAAATAAATAAATATATATATATATATATATAAACTTTTAAACTTTAGAAACCAGACAACTTGACACGAGATTTTGTCCAATATTTATTAAATCATTTTAAAAAGATTTTTATTGACAAAATCTCACGTCTGGTTTTTAAAATTTCAAAGTTTATCATTTCAACGGCGTTTCTTTTTCTTACTGTAGTAAGTTATCTCATTTTATATATATATATATATATATATATATATATATAATAAATGTTTTGAGGTACAAAACTTATAAATACATTTAAAAAGAATGCGCGGAAATCTATCGCTATTCGAAAACCTTTCTTTGTGCCGGCAGAAGGAATTTATTAGATCGCTTAATCTCTTTGGGGAACTTTGAACTCCCAATTTTTTTTTTCCCCTAACGTAGTGCCTTTTAATCGACTTTTAACGAAATCATTAAATTCACTTTTAATCGCTTTAACGTTAATTTTAGCACACTCAATTTCCCCATTTTGCTCTTTCTTTCGACTTTATTGTTAATTAAAACTATCGATTTTCTCCTGACGAGATGATAGTCGAAAGGGCCTTCGAGAGATTTCCGCACATTCTTTTTAAACGTATATATATATATATATATATATATATATTAGGGAACAAGAAACTAAAGATATAATGTATATCTTTAAAATAGAAACTATCATGATAAGAATTCAATTCTTTGAAAAGCTATGGTTTTAGGAAAAATGAATCCTGTGTTTTGGACGACTGAAGATTTAACAGACTTTGTATTTTTACAACTTTTGTTCTCATCTTTGAACTTGCTTATATATATATATATATATATATATATATATATATATAATGCAAAATTCCAAATACGTTCGTCGAACACTCTCGACTAGTCTTCTATCTGTGCCTGCTTCTAGGTACATATAGATCTTAATTTCCCTTAATTACGTGACAGTTTCCGTTGGTCGAGTAGATGTGGCGACTGCTTGCAGATTCTAAGATGACTCTGTGAACCGGGTTTGCGCCTCCCGACCGTCTGAAATTGTTATTTTCCTGCACTGATGAGAACAATAAGCTTGAAACGCTAGCATAATAATAATTTCATATTTATTTATAAATATTATATATATATATATATATATATATATATATAAATAAATATTTTATATCCATACATATATATATGTTTCGCGTTTTTTTATTTTACGTTCGTCAGTATAGAATTATGTAACCATATCGCCGGTCCGACAATTCCAACCCCGAATCCTAGTCTTATGAAAAATCCACATAATTTCGTAAGGGAGACAACTCTATTTTTATCCTTCAGTTAAAAATATAGAAGTTATTCCCCTTGCTGATTTTTAAGTCTTCGGTCATAATTGAAAAATGTTTCCATATTACCAGTTGGCTTTGAAAGAAGCTGGAGCGACTACATTATTATATTGCCAATAACATGGTCCAACAATAACAAATGAAAATTGGCTAGTCAGAACCAAAGTTCAATATGGCAACTTAGATGTGAGTAGCGAATGGCATAAAAAGCTGAAATCTAAATGAATTTCCCAACGTTGGGGGTCACGGCCACCCACCCCTGTGAAATAGAAATAGGAAGCTTCTTCTTTAACGAATCGCATTCAAATTTGTTATAGAAATTTGAAATAGAGAAATTCTAAACAAAGCCTTAATTTTTGCCAAAACTTTCACAGAATCAGCGATCTACAAATAGCAACCATTTTCCATGCCAGTAACCCATCGTTTTCTTTGACACTAAAACATGGGTTAAAAAAATTCAACACTGAAGGCCACTCTGATGTACCAATGGGAGCCTACGACAGTGCAGATGTGTGACTTGATCGGGTTTGTATCATACGTTCTACAAACACTAGAGATGGGCGGTTTTACCGAAAAACCACGGTTTTTCGGTTTCGTCTCCATACCAAATACCGAATCGTTTTTTTTTTTTTTAACCGTAACCGTTCGGTATTGTGTTTTTACTACAGTAAGCCACCATATACAAGGAAACACGGTTGAAAAGATTTTCCGATTTTAATAAAATTGAATATTACCAAAAAATGTTATATTAGTAAGAGGACAAATTGAACAAATATATGATAAAAACATTTAATTGACTTGTAGGAAGAAATCTTTGTTTACAGTTTGTTTATCATTAACATTTTGAATTTTCAAATGAAAAAAGAGAAATACGACAGACAACATGACATCGTATTTTTAGCATAAACTATTTTCAAATGAAAAAGAAAAAATCAAACGCGTTCCGTATGATGTCGAAAATCTATTTGATTCAACTCAAATTTGTAAAATAATTATTTATGTTTGTTTCAGAGTTATCTAAAAAAATGACCGGATTTGGCATTAAATAACCCGAAAATGGTTGATATGCCATAAAACAAAACAACCAACCTACCGGGAAAGGCCGACAGGGCTCCTCAGGCATTTTTTGTTTGCCAGAATGCACTTCTCTTTGTTTTGTTTTTTTTCTCCAAAACCACACCTGACTTTGTGTTTAACCTGCTGGAGACGAGGTCAATAAACCCATACGGGTCATGTATCTGCGTTAAAAACTATTCATTATTTAATATAAAATATTAGAATGTGAAGTTACTCTTAAGGTTAGTTCTTCATTTGTGACATACGTCATAATATTTATTTTAGACCCTGTAGAATAATGACAGAATCTCGCCTACGTTCCTTTGTTTAACTCTCCACAGTTGGGGGGGGGGGGGTCATAATTCAATGCCAAAGGAAGAGTCCATTATCTCTTGGCAGTAATTTTCTAAGACAATATAATTACCCCCGCTCACATTGGCCATCCACTCAACCAAATTCGATCTACTTAAATCCGATAATAACGCCCTATTGTATTCATCCCAATTATTCGTGTCAGATGGAACACGGGAGGTGTTGATGGATACCAACATAAACTATGCGTATTAAAAAAACCCTGAGTGAGGTAACATGAATTGGAACAAATACATAGAAGACATTGCCAAAGCTGCTGCAAAGAAGGTGGGCTCCCGCTACCGTGCTAGAAAACTCCTCACACCTGACATTATCCTGTATCTCTACAAAACCACCATCTGCTCATGCATGGAGTATTGTTGTCATATCTGGGCTGGGGCATCATCCACTAGTCTCTCCCTCTTAGACAAGGTCCAAAAAAGAGTCGCCAACTTAATAGGTCCCTCACTATCCACCAAGCTCCAGCCCCTGTCCCATCGCCGCAATGTTGCTTCCTTGTGCCTGTTTTACAAGTACTTCAATGGAATGTGCTCCGATGAACTTGCTGCTCTGGTGCTTCTACAACGTAAATTCACTAGACCAACCCGACAATCTGCCAAATCCCATCCATTCACTGTGGAGGTCGCCAGATGCCGAAGAGCTTTCTACTCCAAAAGCTTCTTTCCTCGTGCTGCTGGACTCTGGAACTCCTTCCTGCTTCCTGTTTTCCTGACGATACTGACATGCAGAAATTTAAAACTGATGTAAACAGACATCTCGCTGCACAGCTCCCAATTTAGGTTGACCCCCCCCCCCCCCAAAAAAAAAACGTTCACCCTTTTTCTCAGTAGCCCCTTATGTCTATAGTGGCGGCCTGCTTTGTTAGGGGTGAACTATGTTAAAAAATAAATTTTTGTTTAAAGGCATCCCAAATACATTTATATATATATATATATATATATATATATATATATATATTTAGTATTTTATGTATCCACATAAAATTTTATAAGGAGATATAATTTTTTATCTATTAATTTTCAGTATTTACTTCAACAGTGCTCGATACGTAATATTTATGGCAATTAAGCTACACAGAGGCTCCCGCGTTTCATCCCCGGGTGGAATCTTCAGGCTAAAATGCATGGAGTTATTTTTGCCGGGTGTTTTTATATACACGGCTAGCTAGTTAACCAATCAGATTCTTTGTTGTTCTCTCAGCCAATCGTTGGGCTTCCCACGAACAAAGGTCTTGTTAGTGTTACTTCCTATATCCTGTTCTATTGTTCTGTTTTCTATAGATTGGCCTATATTCTGTTTCCTTTGTTGTGTCAATATAATGGGTGAATTTATTTTAACACGTAGTTCTTTGTATTTCTATTTTGGTTTTAATTTTTAAGATTGTTAAGTTTTTGTTTCGTTTAGTTTTTTTTTTACTTATTAGTTTATTTATTTATCATTAGCCTAAGGTAAATTTATTTCTGTGTAAGCAGCTATCTCACTTCTACAGTTTAATAGGTTTTGGGGGTCTTTAAAGTTTAGGATGTCAAATTTTTCATTCAGGCATAATCTACATGTACTTGCCTGTCGTATTATTTTACATTCAATTATTGGTGAGCGTCCATTTTCTTTGAGCTCCCAATATATATAATAATGAGCCACCACTTATCAAGGCCGAGAGTCCACTCGAGGATAAAGGATTATGAGTTAGAATGTATTGTTAGTTGAATGACGAGTAATGTCATGAGAGGATTGAAACTGATGGATTGAATGAACAACATTTGATTACTTATAGGGACAATTTATGACAAAATCGGGTGAAAATGAAAAAGTCCACTTGGTGATGGCTTCCACTTTTTATCAAAAAACACTTACCCATTATATTTTAGGTCGGATGTATTTTTTTTTTTTTGATTGGGCGGGGGGGGGGGGGGATTTAACCATTTATTTAAATTTGTTTTGTGGAAACAATACAAATTTTTCACCATTTTTTTTTAACACCCCTCCCCCCAAAAAAAACGAACAGTTTGATTTGATCATTTGTAATAAAAATAAAAATTTACAATTATATATAAAAAAAAACAGTTGGATTTTGTTGTGTGTTTAAAAACAATCAGTGAAAAAAATTATTGTTTCCACAAAACAAATTTAAATTAAATTTTTTAATCCAACTGTTTTTTTTTTATATAATTGTAAATTTATATTTTTATTACAAATGATCAAATCAAACTGTTTGTTTGTTTGGGGGGGGGGTTCTACTTTTTTAGGCGATTACATGTGATTTTACGAACTTGCAACTCTGAGTTAGGGTTAGTGGTCAAATAAATTTGATTAACCCTCTTAACGAGATATTTACAAATTAATGAAATTTAAAAAAATTCTACCCAAAATTTAAGCAGTATAAAATCATGAGGGTGTGTTTTTTTTTTTTTTTTTTTTTTTTTTTTTTTTTGATAAACACTGCTTTTTGATTTTAAAACCGGAAGCTGTCAGGGGGATGACCCATGTGGATTCAAGAGTCTGAGTCGGCCGGATAGTTCCTGTGACTGTTCGTGTCAGAGGAAAAAGAGGCCGAAAATTTGAAAAATGCGCCCACGTGGGGTGCGGTAGTTTGGCTAAATAAAGGCCTGTGATTGGTTGTTTTTCATTTTAACCCAAAATAGTTGCCCGTTTCTGCCGCTGTTATCTACACGTTTGCCGTATCTGCCATTGTGCATCATCCGTTGGCTACTCGTGCTCTTGTGTGCCACCATCTTGGCTACTTTGTTTACGGACAAATGCCGTCAAACTGTTTTCAAATACCGAACTATTTAGTCAAGCGTTGTACATTCTAAATGTTAAAGCAATTATTTGCTTAATTGGACCTTTTGATTTCTTGCATTAATCAGCCAATCAAATTGCATTATGTGCCGTGATCCGATTGGCTATAATTCACTGGTTGAGCAATGACTCACTAATGGGCTCACTCATTTGTCGGTGACTGACTCACATCAAAGAACTCAAATTAACGGTTCCCTGATGATGCCTTTCACTCTTCTTCATCATTTCGTTTTATGTGGTTTTTTAAAAAAAAGAATCCTTTCTCCGTCTCTTCATTTTTGTATCCTTTCCTATCTAAGTTGGCTCTGTTTTTCTTTAAATCTTTCACTGTTGCCCTTCTCTCTGTTTTTTTTTTCTCTCTCTCTCTCTCTCTATCTTTCTCTATCTATCTTTCTCTCTCTCTCTATCTATCTTTCTCTCTCTCTCTATCTTTCTCTCTCTCTCTATCTATCTTTCTCTCTCTCTCTCTATCTCTCTTTCTCTCTATCTCTCTTTCTCTCTCTCTCTCTTTTTCTCTCTCTCTTTCTCTCTCTCTCTCTCTATCTCTCTTTCTCTCTATCTCTCTTTCTCTCTCTCTCTCTTTTTCTTTCTCTTTCTCTCTCTCTTTCTCTATCTTTCTCTCTCTCTCTCTTTTGTCGGAATTTTCGTGTCGTTAACGAAAAACCGCTCAAAACGAAGGTTATGTTATCTAGGACAATTATCATAAAAAAATTATAACAAGAGATAAGGAATGGGACAATACAAGATGTTCGTAAAAGTTAAAATATAGTTTTATTTACAAAAAAAGGTAGCCAGGACTGCTTTTTTTTCCAAAGCTGGAATAAATAAATTATTCCTGGATAACATACAAAAAAAATAAAACTCAAAAAAAATACAACATCAGTATCTCTGAACATTAAGGTTAGATACAACAAAAATTGACACAATCTAAGTTAAGGAATAAATCCTTTTAAAACATGAACTTACTATAAAGTCCGTATTCTTACAAATCAATCAAAAGTCTCTTTTTTTCTTTTCACCAAATTTACAATCAAAAGAAATAAAATTAACAAACCGTGCTGAAGTCCAACATAATTTCCACGATAAAATTAACTCTTTTTTTATTTTATCAAACGTCTGTCAGAAAGTTCTTTTCTTCTTCTTTTTCTTCAATATTTTCTTTTAGCAAATCCAACGCAATATGTATGGCACAAGAACAGTACACATTTCAAATAAACATAATACTCGCTATTTTCCATCGTTCGTCTTGAATGGCGATCACGCGCGAATGTACTGATTCAACTGGCACAGTTGAATATCTCAAATCGATCTGTGTGCAAAGACGATCAATCTCTATGATTCTTAATCTCTGATTAGAATCTTCTCGACAGCAAAGTATTTCAATTCTCGGGAGCTAAGCTCTTCAACATAGGAAACTTCGTCCCCGGAGCTATCTCGTTCAACTTCTTCATTCCAAGTCTTGAACGGCAATCACGCGCGAAAGTAAGGATAAAACTGGCACAGTTGAATATCTCACGAATCGATCTGTGTTGCAAAGTATTTCAGTTCTCGGGAGCCAAGCTCTTCAACATAGGCAATTTCTTGCATGGAGTTCATCTTGTCTCGCTCACGTTCTCCATCTCCTTATTTCAAGTATCTGGCTTGAAACAACTTCCCAAGGACAATTCTTGACCGAGGGGAAATATTTCATAAACAACATGCAATTCAGCCAAGAGATATCATATCTCTTAAATTTCCTCAAGTAGAAATTCTTTACAAATTTAACGTCCCCACGTGGACGGAGAAACAGTTCGCAGGTCTTTCCTGCCCAACGTTCAAATCTGTTCTGACTAAATTTCGCGCCGATATCTCCAGACACGACAATGCATCATTGCTAAAAATAGAAATCACGTGACACAACATGGCCTTCACGGCATAACACCCACGCAATATCCATATGACCTTCGACCTGCACGTAGGGCCCCCCCGACCCTTCAACAAAGGGAAGTAACCGTTGACTTACTTAGAAAACCATCCAGAAATTTCCACACTTTCTCTATCTTTCTCTCTCTCTCTCTCTTTCTCTTTCTCTATCTTTCTCTCTCTATCTCTCTTTCTCTCTCTCTCTATCTCTCTCTCTATATATCTCTCTCTATATATCTCTCTCTCTTTCTCTTTCTCTCTTTTTCTCTCTCTCTTTTTCTCTCTCTCTATCTCTCTCTCTTTCTCTCTCTCTCTCTCTCTTTCTCTCTCTTTCTCTTTCTCTCTTTCTCTCTCTCTTTCTCTTTCTCTCTCTCTCTATCTCTCTCTCTATATCTCTCTCTCTCTATCTCTCTCTCTATATCTCTCTCTCTCTATCTCTCTTTCTCTCTCTCTCTATCTCTCTCTCTCTATCTCTCTCTCTTTTTCTCTCTCTCTTTCTCTCTCTCTCGGGGGGGGGGGGCTCACTTTTTGACTTGGGCACCCCCACTTTACGGTCATCAATAATTAAGTTGATATGCATGTGTTTAATTTTATCTAATTAGCTTATCTATTAATTGATTGTTGGTCTTATATTGTCACAATATAAGACCAACAATCAATTTTATCTAAAATTTGGCGAAAACCAAGCGAAATGGGTGAGTTTTTGTTAAAGGTCCCTATTCTATAGGTATATTTACGGACTTTCATTTCCTTCTCCAAAAAATCGACACCCCGAAGCAAAATACGTGAAACTTGAATTAAACTGATTTTGTCATTTCTTTAGTTTAGCTGTGAATCACAATTTATTTGCTTTCCTTTTTTGAAGACAGCGGCAGACAATCAACCGGAATAACAGAATTAGGAGTTTTCATACAAAATCTTCTTTTCTTCTTCTTTTCGTCTTTTTTTTTATTATATATAAAGTAGAGAAGATTTTCCCCTGTACATATTTGCTCAATAGGAAAATAACCCCATCCATCACAGAACAACCGATACAGTATCTTTTGAGCAAAGTCCAATGAACGCAATTTGAAGTGAAGAATAGAGAAACAATGCAAGTCTGCCTTGTTAATACACTTCCAACGAGCTATTCCAATTCCAATACATACATTTATACTTTTATACTTAATACATTTAAACTTTTATACTTTTTACTTTTATATGCACCTTGTCAGTTAATACTTTTAACTTTATGTATTCTCTATATTTGATAAACCAATTGATTCTTGAATTTTGTCATTTTTACTAGAAGCGACTTGCTGATATGTTTCAAATGAGCCATCAAGCGGTGTCAGAAAATCATTTTATGTCTAGATGAAGTCCAAAAAGGTGTATTTGGTCCAAAATGCCCTAATTTGGGCCCAGACCCCCCGAAATTGAAATTTCTGTTTGTTCTTTTTCACCAGAAGCGACTTGCTAATATGCTTCCAACAAGACCTCAACCACTATCAGAAGATCATTTCATGTCTAAATTATGTCAAAAAAGGCTATTTTTGGTCCAAAATGCCCTAATATGGTAGTTTGGGCCCAGACACCAAAAAAATTTTTTTTTTTTTTTAAATATTTCTTTATCTATAACCAAGAGTATTCCATTCGGCTTCTAACGAGCCATCAACCACTACCAGACGATCATTTTAAACCAAAATATGCCCCAAACAGTGATTTTTCCCCAATTTGCCCAAATAAAGTAATTTGAGCCCAGACGCGAATAAATTGAAATATTTTGAATTTTTCTTTTTTTATCACAAAGAGAATTCCATTCCGCTTCTAACGAACTCTCAACCACTATCGGACGATCATTTTTAGTCAAGATATTGAATTTATTCCCATATTTGGCATTCTGGGCGCAATGTGGGCCCCCCCCCCCACACACACTTTTATAACTGTCCCGCCGGCCCTCTGGGCAGAAAAAAAAGCCAAAAATGTTGATCACGTGTGGTTCTCTAAACTACGTCCTCCAAACCACTGTGAAACAATATAAAAGCAGACCGCGAAACAAAATCTGTCTCTGTTTCTTTTCTTTTCCTCTTTCCATACTGCCTCTCATACACTTTAACAGAGAACACAAGGACGGCTCCACCCCTCGCCTTTGGGCGAGAGGGTGCCAGCACGTCGGCTGACTACTGAACACACACCCACACACATACACAAAAGCTTACACTCCTATCATTCTTCAACGCATACATCCACACACACACATACATACAAATACCTAAACAACTTATCAACTCTCATGCATACACATTCGTACATACTTGATGGACCAGTTTTGTTAAAAAAAATAAGTCAGAAGGTTACTTCGTGTCTTCAGATCTGTTTCTTTTGAACTTGTATCAGAAAGTTGCGTGTTCAAATCACGTCGGGTTCACCATTGTAAGAATAGAGGATGTGTTATCCCCTATCTTAATTTGACACACGAAATGAATTAACGAAACAAACGAAACCTTTTTTTACAACAACAAACGGTTTATTCGTATATTTAAGGTTACCTATACCTTTTGGGTATAGGTTGAATAAACTTAGGACAGTGTCCGAAAGAAGTAGTAGTTCAAATATCTTCAGGCGAAGATAGCAGTGAACAAGGAGACAGGAGAGAGGCCGAGGCGATCCTTACTGGCTGGTGCCAGGGTTCCGTCTGATCATTGTCTGCAATATCCTAAGGGATCTCAAGTAGTCCCTTAGGGAACTAATGATATCAATGCGCCCTGCGAGATGATTGGTCAAACCAGATCACAGAGACACTGATACTGCTACATCCTCTTTGCTGAAATCAAAGGTAATTCTTTGTTTATATCAACTAAAACTAGTCTACACTTCAAAGAGTTTCTGTTTCCAAATGTCATTTTTGTTTTTCACAGATAAGCAGAACTTATTTCCATGTCTTGAAGTGCTTGTCTCGTTTCTTGTCGATATTGATGGAATTCATTTTGCTTTTTTTTTTCTCACTCTCTTTCTCTCTTAGCATTTTTTTCTCTTTTTTTTTTTCTTTTTGTCTTCACTTAAATGTGTTCCATTTTTATTAACATTTTTGCTTTTCTGGTCAGTTTTTTTTTTCTCTCTTTCTCTTTTCTGTTCTCGTTTTTTTTCTTTCCTTCCTTCCTTCCTTCTCTTTTCTTTCTTTTTCATTTCTTTCTCTTTCTTTTCTCTTTTTGTCTTTTCTCTTGTTTTTCCTTTCGTTTCTTGTTTCTTTTCCTCCCTTCTCTCTTTCCCCTTTCTCTCTTCTTTCCTTCTCTCTTTCATTCATTTTTTTTGTCTTTCTTTCACCTCCCCACTTCTTTGTTTTTCTTTCAACTCCCCACTTTTCACCCCTTCCTTCCGATCTGATTTAATTCTCGGTCTATAGAATGGAATGGAGGAAAGGCGACAATAGAATGGAATGGAGGAAATGCGACAATAGAATGAGGAAATGGAACAATGGAATGGAGGGAAAGGGACAATAGAATGGAATGGAGGAAAGGCGACAATAGAATGGAATGGAGGAAATGCGACAATAGAATGAGGAAATGGAACAATGGAATGGAGGGAAAGGGACAATAGAATGGAATGGAGGGAAAGGCGACAATGGAATGGAATGGAGGAAAGGCGACAATAGAATGGAATGGAGGAAAGGCGACAATGGAATGGAGGGAAGGGGACAATAGAATGGAATGGAGGGAAGGCGACAATTGAATGGAGGAAAAGGGACAATAGAGAAAAGGGAATATGAAATAAAATGGAGGAAATGAAATAATTAAACTGAATAGAGAGAAGGGAACGCAACAGAATGGAAGAAAAAAGACAATAAAACAGTAGAGAACAGAATAAAAGAGGAAATTAATAAGAGAATCACTGAATTTTTACCTTTCTTTTTGTAAATCATTACTACCACTACCAATACCACTACCACTACTACTACCACTACTACTAACTTGTATCTTGAAACGTGAAAACCTCGAATATTCTGAGATCCCATTATCCTTGGAATTTTGTTACGCTCAGCTGTTTTGTATCTCGCGCTTTCGGTGCGCGCTTCTTTATAATTGTCTTCTGAAGAAATCACACGTAACCGAAAAATATACCATGCAAGATGGCATCGCTTATCTAGCACCTTCTTAGAAGAGGAACAAAACAAACCAAATAGATTAAGGAAATTAAATAAGCATAAACATTGATAACTAAAAATATTTGCCAAAACTGACTGAACAATATTAAGTATAGACCTTAATAACAGTTTTAAAAAACAAATATTATCATATATATATATATATGTATATATATATTTAGATATATATATATATATATATATCAAAATGAATAAATGCTAAAGTTTTTTCCACCTTTTCCTAACTATATTAACATCAAAAGAGCTCATGCTTATTTAATTCTGATACCAATGCGCCCTGCGAGCTGATTGGCCAAACCAGCTCGCAAGGACACTGGGAGCTCAAGTAGTCCCTTAGTAATACCGTATATATAGTAATTTTAAATGCCGTATATATAGTAATTTGAAATGCCATATATATAGTAATTTGAAATGCCGTATATATAGTAATTTGAAATGCCGTATATATATAGTAATTTGAAATGCCGTATATATAGTAGTTTGAAATGCCGTATATATAGTAATTTGAAATGCCGTATATATAGTAATTTGAAATGCCGTATATATAGTAATTTGTAATGCCGTATATATAGTAATTTGAAATGCCGTATATATGGTAATTTGAAATGCCGCATATATGGTAATTTGAAATGCCGCATATATGGTAATTTGAAATGCCGTATATATAGTAATTTGAAATGCCGCATATATAGTAATTTGAAATGCCGCATATATAGTAATTTGAAATGCCGCATATATGGTAATTTGAAATGCCGCATATATGGTAATTTGAAATGCCGCATATATAGTAATTTGAAATGCCGCATATATAGTAATTTGAAATGCCGTATATATAGTAATTTGAAAACACCCACAAACAATTTTAGGTGTTCCTAATTTGCATATATTTTTTTTTAAACCGTTTCTAATAAATTAATATTCTGTAATATACATTTGTAGTTTCCATTGCCATATTTTCTTATATGTATACACAATAGTTTCGTCGACAGTAAAACGTCTGATGTGGCTGGAATGCAGAGAACAGATACTACACTTTCGAATTATTAAATGAGCATAAACATTGATAACTAAAAAGGAATCTTTTATTTGTTTCATCTTTTGAAGCTTCGAGTTATAGAATTCGAATGTTTCACTATTTTTCTCTTCTTTCTCCATCTCTCTCTCTCTCTCTCTCTCTTCCTGCCTCTCATTCATTTTTTTAACCCTCTGCATTTCCTGTTTTAAATTCTATTTTCTCTCTACTTTCTGACACCCATTTGTCTTCTTTTTATGTACCCCTTTTTTGTCACCCATTTCCGCATCCCCTTCTTGTCTCTCCTTTCCGCATTCCCTTTTTGTCTCCCCTTTCTGCATTCCCTTCTTGTCTCCCCTTTCTGCATCCCCTTCTTGTTTCCCTTTTCCGCATCCCCTTCTTGTCTCCCCTTTCCGCATCCCCTTCTTGTCTCCCCTTTCCGCATCCCCTTCTTGTCTCCCCTTTCCGCATCCCCTACTTGTCTCCCCTTTCCGAATCCCCTTCTTGTCTCCCCTTTCCGCATCCCCTTCTTGTCTCCCGTTTCCGCATTCCCTTCTTGTCTCCCTTTTCCGCATTCCCTTCTTGTCTCCCCTTTCTGCATTCCCTTCTTGTCTCCCCTTTCTGCATTCCCTTCTTGTCTCCCCTTTCTGCATTCCCTTCTTGTCTCCGCTTTCTGCATTCCCTTCTTGTCTCCCCTTTCCGCATCCCCTTCTTGTCTCCCCTTTTCTGCATTCCCTTTTCTGTCTTCTCTTTTTTACTTTGTCTCTTCTTTTCTACTCTTTTGTCACCACTTTTCTGTCTCCCCCTTTTCTTCTTTTCTGTCTCCCTCTTTTCTTTTCTGTCTCCCCCTTTTCTACTTTTCTGTCTCCCCCTTTTCTTCTTTTCTTTCTCCCCCTTTTCTTCTTTTCTTTCTCCCCCTTTTCTTCTTTTCTTTCTCCTCCTTTTCTTTTTTTCTGTCTCCCCCTTTTCTACTTTCACGTCTCCTCCTTCTTTTTTTTTCTCTCTCTCTCTCTGCCCAATCCCCTCCATTTCTTCCTCTTTTACCATCTCCCTCCTCTTCCGCCTCTATTCCATTATCTTAGAATCACAGTCTTTTCAAATTGAATGGTCAGCTTTCAATCTCTCTAGAACCATTAACTACTCACCCGGTCAGCAATGGACGCTACTGACCGTTTCCTATTTCCCCTACCTTAGAAAATCATTTGACATGCCTTTCCGTAAAATCCAAAATGGCATTGACGCCATATTCTGAGATGTTCCTCGTAATGGAACAATGGCAGTGACCTATAGGTTGTCATAATTCAACCAGTCGACATGCGTCTCTCTGATCCATTACTCGTCTTTCTTTCACTTTCTCCTTGACCTTCGACTTCTGAAATAAATAAATGCGAAAGTTGAGCCCATTTCTCGCAGTAACGGTAAAATCAAAACGACCTATTTCAAGTTAATTCAACTTCAAACAATAGGCGCAACATCTTTTTTTTATATACGCCTTTCTTTCTTTCTTCTATTCATTTAAGTCACTTTTCCCTTATTCCGGGGTCAGACGGGATTAAAAAAATGAAACAATGACGGATTGAGCTGTAAAAAGTATCCAGGGTTGTGGAAGACCCGGTGATTGATGAGGGAGTGCTAGTTGATTTTTATGTGTGAGTAAACCTCATTCCGATATCCTGTAAGTATGACTTATTTGTGAGAGTCAGTTAGGTCGGAATTAATGTAGGAATCCTTAAAATCGTATGAAACTTACTCCACTTACCCTTGAACCTTACCTTATAATGCAAGGGAGGGCGCCACTCCTTTCCCGGGATTACTCCACTTACCCATGAACCTTTTTTATAATGCAAGGGAGGGCGCCACTCCTTTCCCGGGATTACTCCACTTACCCTTGAGCTGCAGTGAGCATGCACACCGTACACAATGATGTTATCCATTATAATCTCTCTCTATAAATATGACCTTAAAATGACCTTAAAAGACATCCAGTAGTGAGGCCTCCATTTGGGAGTTGTGGGGAATGTGGAGTTGTCACTTAGTTGCCATTGCTCCCAGGTCCACTCTCGCCCGGAGTGGTAGTACCTGTAAGGTCAAATAGAACCTACTGGCGCTACCAAATCAGGCTTCTTCTTTTGTATGAATCAGATGATTCTGGGGTTGGCATTAGTTTCCCCCGATGTTTTGGAAAGACATCAGGTACTTACGGGAAGGACCACGAGAAGGTTGCCAACATCCCTAAGTGAAAGTGGTACTGTGGAACCGACTGGATTCGAACTTGGAGCACCCAGGTCTTCAGTCCGTGTCGATATCCACTTAACCACCGTCACCTCCCACCAAATCAGGCTGTCTGAAGTGATTGACTTCCTGACTCAAAATACACCAAACATTGATGTTTTATTGTTTTTTCCTCCCTTTGCAAATCTCAATCATGTTCTGCAAAATCCAAAACAAAAAACAATAATTTCCCTCTCTCCCCTCTTTTTCCCACTCCCCACTTTCTCCCCCTCCTCCTTTTCACTCAAACAAACATCATTAATAAATACTTAAACATATAAAGAACTTGAAGCATAAAAACCTTCACCAAATTGATCAGATTCAGCATTAAATAACCCGAAAAGGGTTGATATGCCGTAAAACAAAACAACAAAACACCACGACTAAATTGTTCAGGTGTCAGACGTTTTCTGAATTTATGCAAGCTCACTCTCCACTTCTGACCATTCAGCAGGTCAGCAGTTTCCAAATTTCACTCTGTGCGGTCTTGTCTAATCACTTGCTTCCAAGTTTTCCTTGGCTGGTCAACCTTCCTGCAATTTAAGACATTCAAGGGTTGATATGCCGTAAAATAAAACAACCAAATCAGACCTCTCTATGAATAATTGCACAAATTGGGCCCATTTCTCGCACCAATGGTAAAATCAAAACGCCATATTTCAAGTTAATTCAAACTTCAAAAATAGACGCACCATCTTTTTTTATATACTGCTTATGTATATGCGATATCAGTTGCAAAGGTTAAATAATTTGCATATTGATTTTTAAAAGAACATTTTATTAATTAACTATTTGTTATTTTTTTTTTTAAATTCAATGATATTTTTGATTTTAATATAACAAATACTTATGTTTCGCAATATTTTTTTAATTTCCTGTTCAAATGTTTAGCATTTATGTTCAGCTGTTCCTTACTTTAGAACCGGGGCGGGCAACCTCCGGCCCGCGAAGGCTTAGCATCCGGCCCGCCACACTACTATGCTTTATTATTGCAATCCGGCCCGCGGACCTCCCAATAAAACTCATATTATTTTTTGACATAGACGTAAAAGTTTTCAATTAAGATTTAGAGTGGGATGAAATGGTATGAATATTTCATTTTTCTTTAACTATTAATTTCAAATCCTTGGCCTGAGATAAAAATAGGGAAAGAGGAAACGAGAGACGAGGAAAGGGCATAAAACAGAGAACTTATGTGAGGTGTGTCAAAACGAATGCTGGATAAACTTGCTACTTCCCCCGTCATTATTTTTTATGATTTCTAAATTGGCTCTTCGTCGGTGCCTTTTATAAAATCACATACAGAAGTCTCTTGAGAAAAAAAATCAGATTTGTAGAGTGTTCAATGCAATTTTTGTACAATTTATTCATGTAAACAAAATATAGTAATTCTGAGATTTCGTTTTTCACTCCGGCCCGCGATCTTCTTCCAAAAGTTTCATCTGGCCCTCACTCTGAAAAGGTTACCCGCCCCTGATTTCTAAACTGCAGGTGAACAGTGAAATTTAATTTTCTTTCTTTTCCTTTCTTTATGGTCATACTTAAAAAAAAAAAATAATAATGTATTAAAAAAAAAATGAAGAATCCATGAGCGATTGCTCTTTTACCACATTACCTCGTGTGGAGTGTATTCTATGGCTGACTCTTCAAACTTCAGTATTTTTATTTCCCTCCAGGAGGTTAGACACAAGGTCAGGTGTGGGTTTTTGATGAAAGTGTTTTTGTGGAACGAACTGGATTCGAACCCGGCACACCCAGGTACTCAGTCCGCGCCATTAACCATTCAGCCATCGTGTCATCCCCAATTGAAATTCCCTAAATGTTAATGTCTATCTATATGAATGAGAAAGATTTTGTTTTGTGAAACCTGGCCAGTGAGGGTTGAGGACATGCGTTGCATGGATAGAGATGATATGAGAATGATACGAGGGATGTGAAATACGAGTCTTAAAGACAGGCTTAGTTCTGATGACCTCAGAGGAAGTTAAATTTGGACAGTATAGTGAGGTGTGTGTAGAACAGGAGACTTTGATGGTATAGGCACGTTGAAAGAATCGATGAGTTCTTGGGTTAGTAGATGTAGAACAGTTGAGGTAGCATGTCCAGTTCAGAGGGGAAGGCCAAGGAAAACATAGGAAGAAGTGGACTTGAGTGAAAGAGGGATAAAAACAAACCTGGCCAGTGATAGGTTAGTTTGGAAGTCAATTTTTTAGAGCCGTCCAAGGCATGCCAACATTTAAAATGGACGTTAAACCGAATATAATGAACATTTTGTATCGTGTTTACAACAAAGTTATGAATGAAATGTTTATTATTTTTAATTAATGTTTTGATTATTTCAAGTAGTTAACTTGATAGCAAGCCGCTAAAGCCAACAAGTGTTTAAAATGTGTACAAAGATTAAGAAATACCAAAATCTTTCAAAGCAATTAAAAAAGCAAGACTGCCATTGTGAAAACTGTGTGAAAATTGATCTTACTTATGAGCAGAGAGAGAGAGAGAGAGAGTGAAGGAGAGAGTGAAAGAGAGAGAAAGATATATATATAGAGAGAGATAGAGAAAGGAAGAGAGAGATAGAGAGAGAAAGAGAAAAATAGAGAGAGAGAGAGAAAGAGAAAAATAGAGAGAGAGAGAGAAAGAAGGAGAGAGATAAAGAGAAAGAAAGAGAGAGAGAGATAAAAAGAGATAGATAAAGATATATATATATATATATATATATAAAGAGGGAAAAAGAGAGAGAGATACGTTAAAAAAAACAAAAAAAAACAAAGGGATAAAAAAAAAACCCTCAAAATAAACAAATAGTTTAGTACAGCTTTTGAACCAGAAAAAAATGACTTTCCGTTCGGCTTTTTCCGTCTGCGTACATAAACAGCCGGAAGATGTCGAAATGCTTATCCAATCAGAATGCGAGAAAAGCAGACGACAAATTAAATTGTAAATTGATTAAATCATAGATTGGCGATTGCTAAGAATTTCCAACAAAACAAAGAAAAAACAGTATAAAAAAACTAAACAAATAACTGTTACCAAAAGCAATAAAAGTAGATTAGGGTAAGAAAAAAAACGATTCGGTTTGTGTCTGATTCAAAATCTGGATAAAAAAAAAAAAAAATTTTTTAATTTTAACTTTCTTTTAAAAAATTTTTTTTTTTACGATAATGAGATTTGAATTTTACTACAGCTTAGAAGCGCCGTTGGAACGATAACTTTGCAATTTTAGAATCAGTTAACATGACGCGAGATTTTGAAATGAAATATTTATTAAATCATTTTTTTTTAATCCAAATTTTCGGTTTTAAAAACCTTATTCATGGTACAGACCACATTTTCCTTTTTTTTTTTCTTTTTTTTCATAGTCGAAGTCTTACGGCTTGGCCGAAGATCGATCTCCAGGTGTTATGAAGATACTGTTTATTTTTTTTATATGTTCGATCTGCAGTATAGCGCACTGATATGCCGTAAAACAAAAAAAAAACATCTCTTTATTGTATACGTATATTTTTATCACTTATTGTAAGCATACATTCATGCTTTCTCTTTCTTTCTTGTAAACGTCCATTATTTTTCTCCTATCATCACTTTTTCTCTCTCTCTCTCTCTCTCTCTCATTATGTCTGTCTGTCTCTCTCTCTCACATTATCTGTCTCTCTCTCTGTCTCGCCGTCTCTCTCTCTCTCTGTCTCCCTCTCTCTCATTATCTGTCTGTCTCTCTCTCCCTATCTATCTCTCCCTATCTCTCTCTCCCTATCTCTCTCTCCCTATCTCTCTCTCCCTATCTCTCTCTCCCTATCTCTCTCTCCCTATCTCTCTCTCTCTCCCTATCTCTCTCTCCCTATCTCTCTCTCTCTCCCTATCTCTCTCTCTCTCCCTATCTCTCTCTCCCTATCTCTCTCTCCCTATCTCTCTCTCTCTCCCTATCTCTCTCTTTCCCTATCTCTCTCTTTCCCTATCTCTCTCTTTCCCTATCTCTCTCTTTCCCTATCTCTCTCTTTCCCTATCTCTCTCTTTCCCTATCTCTCTCTTTCCCTATCTCTCTCTTTCCCTATCTCTCTCTTTCCCTATCTCTCTCTTTCCATATCTCTCTCTTTCCATATCTCTCTCTTTCCATATCTCTCTCTCTCCCTATCTCTCTCTCTCTCTCCCTATCTCTCTCTCTCTCTCCTTATCTCTCTCTCTCTCTCCTTATCTCTCTCTCTCTCTCCCTATCTCTCTCTCTCTCTCCCTATCTCTCTCTCTCTCTCCCTATCTCTCTCTCTCTCTCTCCCTATCTCTCTCTCTCTCCCTATCTCTCTCTCTCTCCCTCTCTCTCTCTCTCCCTCTCTTTCTCTCTCCCTATCTCTCTCTCTTCCGTCTCTCTCTCTCTTCCGTCTCTCTCTCTCTCTTCCGTCTCTCTCTCTCTCTTCCGTCTCTCTCTCTCTCTTCCGTCTCTCTCTCTCTCTTCCGTCTCTCTCTCTCTTCCGTCTCTCTCTCTCTCTTCCGTCTCTCTCTCTCCCTATCTCTCTCTCCCCCCTATCTCTCTCTCCCTATCTCTCTCATTCCTTTTCTCATTCTGCCTACGTTTTTCTTTCTTTCTTTCATTCATTCATTCTTTCTTTTTTTGTCTTTTTTCTTTCTTTCTTTTATTCTTTCTCTCCTCCTTTCTTTTATTCTTTCTTTTTTATTTATTCTCTTTCTTTTATTCTCTCTTTCTTTATTCTCTCTTTCTTTATTCTCTCTTTCTTTTATTCTTTCTTTCTTTTATTCTTTCTTTCTTTTATTCTTTCTGCTTTTCCTTCTTTCTTTCTTTTTTCTTTCTTTTATTTATTTCTTTTATTCTTTCTTTTTTTATTTTATTTTTATTTTTTTATTTATTCTTTCTTTCTTTCTCTCCTTTTTTTCTTTTTATTCTCTTTTTTCTTTCTTTTTTTCTTTTTTTCTTTCTTCATTCTTTCTTTCTTTTGTTCTTTCTTTCTTTATTCTCTTTCTTTTATTCTTTCTTTCTTTTATTCTTTCTTTTTTCTTTCTTTTATTCTTTCTTTCTTTCTTCATTCTTTTTTTTCTTTTTTGCTTTCTTCATTCTTTCTTTCTTTTATTCTTTCTTTATTCTCCCTTTTTTATTCTTTCTTTTATTCTTTCTGTCTTTCATTCTTTCTTTCTTTTTTCTTTATTTTATTTATTCTTTCTATCTTTCTTTCTTAATCGTCTTATTCCCTGATCAATTTCCCTTCCTCACAGGTAAATTCTCACCTGAGTGCTGAACTAACCTCAAGAATACCATTGTTAAACTCTCTGCTCACACGTGTCACATGCTAAACTCATTTCCTCTTTTACCTTGACGTATGACAACACCATAGACTGTTGCCATTGCAACAACCTCTTCGAGAACCATACATCTATGATTGTATATCTTAATAGTAAAAATCTTTGATGCTGTGTTGACATTTATTTTCATGTATACACACACACACAGACATATATATATGGGTACTTACAAAAAATATATATTTAAGTATATACTCTTTATAATATCCGAAAATGTTCACAATTGCAAGCTCAATGAAGTTGTATTACAAGATTCAGAGCATATATATTTTATATCTCTCTCTTTGTCTGTCTCGCTATCTCTCTCTCTCTCTTTCTGTCTCTCTCTCTCAGTATCTGTCTCTGTCTCAATGAAGTATACTCTTTATAATATCCGAAAATGTTCACAATTGCAAGCTCAATGAAGTTGTATTACAAGAATCAGAGCATATATATTTTATATCCCTCTCACTCTCTCTCTCTCTCTCTTTCTGTCTGTCTCTCTCACTCACTCTCTCTCTCTCTAATTATCTGTCTCTTTCTCTCTGTCTGTCTCGCTATCTCTCTCTTTCTGTCTGTCTCTCTCTCTCTCTCAGTATCTGTCTCTCTCTCTCTCTCTGTCTCAATGAAGTATACTCTTTGCATTACAAGCTTCAGAGCATATATATTTTATAGTTGCATTCCAATGACCATAGGAACAATCAATCCATCGTCATAACTTTCATCTGTTCTTTCAATTTCTTTATTTTCATATATCGTCGAATACCTGTAATTCATCTTTGTCTCACAAGCAAAACTATTTTTTGATATATTCATATTTTATTTTTAAAGTTTATACTTTCCAAATTCAGTACTTTTTCTACATCTTACACGCGTTTCACAGCAAAATCAAGAGAAATACGTAGAGGAATTACAGGTATTCGCTGATATATGAAAATACAGAAATTGAAAGAACAGATGAAAGTCATGGCTATGGATTGATTGTTGCTATGGTCATTGGAATCCAACCGTGATGATTGCTAAGATGACTAAAACTGGCAGAATTTTATTAAAGATGGCGGCTTGCAAGTTGGTTGATTTTTTTTTTAATATTTCAGTTTCGTATGAAGTATTTAATATAAATCCTACGGAATAATTAGCCTTTTTAATTACGTTTTTTTTTTGTCATATTGGCCTTCGTTGGACTTAAATGCTTATCATATTTGTAAGTTCTACCAAATTAACGAAGAAAATGTCAAGTCAATGCTTATACTGAAAATCCACGAATAGTGAGCCCGTGAATAGCTGGGGTCAACTGTGTGTATATATATATATATATATAAGTGGTGTACTAAAAGCGAACTTTTAGGAAAGGTAAAACCTATTGTGAAGAGTATACAGCTCAATATCCAGGATAGAGCAGGTAGATATGAAGAAGAATAGAAAGGAATTAGAGAAGCAAAAGCCAAATCAAAATTCAATTCAATTGCTCAGAGCAAGGTATATTCCGCAAAAAGGCAATTTATTCAAGTTAAATTTTCATTAAGCCAGGCTTTTCAAAGATCAAAATCTTATCATCAGAGGAAGTCGCTGGGATAGATAAGTTGGCAAAGGCCAAGATTTAAAATTTGAAAAAATAAAATAAAAGTTGTAGGGAAAGAAACACAGGGCAAAACTTCGGACATTTGCTTGCATTCGGTCAGAGTTTTGCCCTGTGTTTCTTTAAAGTCCTTAACTCATGAGTTTTCAAAGAAAATCTTCTCCTCAGAGGACCATTACCACAATGACATTACTGCAGGTAATAAAATTAAACTTTGAAAATATATAAAAAATATATATAAAAAATACATAAAAGTATATAAAACATCAAACATATCGGCCCAAAACATATTTTTTGGTAAACTTATACAGTTCATCCAAGTTATAAAGTTTAAAACAGCTACAAGAAAGATATCAAAGAGGTTATATATATATATATATATATATATATATATATATATATATATATATATATTTTAGAGATGAATGAGAATAAAAAATTGTAAAGATACAATATTTATTAGAGCATCAGAAGTTCAAAGCAAGGAGCTTCATATCCTTAATCCATGGATTTTCAAAGATAAACTCTTTTCATCAGAGGATAGAGAAAAACCGACAATGTAATTGTAAATATTATCGGCAACATTTAACTTTGAAAATTTTACATGAAATAAAACAAAATAAAGGCCAAAAGGTAAAGAGTCTTATGTTGAGATGAGAGCGTAGAGTCAGGGTGGACGATGTCTAAAAACACGACAAAAATATAAACAGCTGTTATGTTAGAAATGAATGTTTGAAAAAGAATAATGCTAAAATTGTTTAAAAATCCAAGTGTTTCTGTTAAGAGGCTAATATTCAGACGGCAATTGGTAACGTCCAGTGTATCCTGTCTGTGCAGTAGTTTGGTAGTGGAATTATCCGTTTCACAGGGTTCAGAATAAAGTTTGGCAGTCATAGGTATATATATATATATATATATATATATATATATATATATATATATATATATATATATATATGATAATTTTATTTACACAGACATGTACAAAATCTGCGACACTGGCATGTCGATGTTATCGATCAACAGTTACTATAAACTGAGATCTCATCAGGCAGAGTTAGAATCCGATCTTAACCTCAGATAATATTTGGAGAGAATGAAGTGGAGGAAGAGAAGAAGAAGGAAAGATTAAGGCCGTTAAAATGTTAAATCTCTTTCCTTCTTCTCTTCCTCCACTTCATTCTCTCCAAATATGATCTGAGGTTAAGATCGGATTCTAACTCTGCCTGATGAGATCTCAGTTCATAGTAACTGTTGATCGATAACATCGACATGCCAGTGTCGCAGATTTTGTACATGTCTGTGTAAATAAAATTATCATATATAAAGCTCTATTTTGATATTGAGCACTTTTTATAAACCCGGTTAAAATTCTCTGGATTACCACCCTGTGGATATTTTTCACCTGGATTATTACCATTATTATATATATATATATATATATATATATATATATATTATCATCCCCCTCCAACGGAGGCTGGGCACTTTCGAGTAGCTTTAATAACAAGCAGTACAAATAGCTATATGCATGGTTCGAACGACGTTTCGTAGATCACTCTTATCTGCTTGGTGAGTAGCCACCGATTTCCGCACTTTACAATTAAAATTCCTCTCTATTTACTAACTGGTTGATAATGGCCTGCGGGTAAGATCCCCGACTGCGAATCAGTGGCGATTTGTGTTCGGGGTTCGCGCCTACCGACCGTTGAGAATTAGTTCCTAGACTGAAGATTGCGTTAGCATGAAACATCGATGTCTCTAGGTATTTAAATATTTAATATTTATTGATAAAAATATTATTGTATGTATATATTATATATTATTAGAAAAATGCAACCCACGATAAACAAAATCGCATTTACGACCGGCATTAATGCCCTTTCCGTAATTAACAATTAAGGAAAAAAAAATCTATATATATATGTAAATCAATAAAACATAAATAAATTAAAGAATGAAGAAGAAAAAAAAAAGCTATAAAAATGAAAGCGGAAAAAGACCCATATTAGCTAAAATCAACCTCCTGAAGATGGACGAGACGTCCGAAAGCGCTCGAGATGTGACCCAAACCATAACGATGGGTGCTATACTGCACCAGCTACTATCACACGATCATAAAATCGCTCGAAGAGTCGAACGACTAACCAAGAAAATCTCAAAAAAGCAGAACTCTGTGGATTTTAATGAAGCCTGTCTTAATAACAATTTGCTGCCAAACTATACATATATATATATATATATATATATATATATATATATATATATATATATATATATATATATATACATAATATATATATATATATATATATATATATATATATATATATATATATATATATATATATATATATATATATATATATATATATATATATATATATACATAATATATATATATATATATATATATATATATATATATATATATATGAGCTGGCTTTGTCAGCTCGTTATGCCTTTGCAAAGTTAACTATTTAGAAATATTTTAAACAAAAATGTTAAATAATAAGCATTTCATTCATAACTTTGTTGTAAACACGAAACCGAAAATGGCGCATGTATTCATGTAGATAGATAAACATTGATTTTGATATATATATATATATATATCCCTCTCTCTATCTCTCTGTTCATCGATCTCAGTTTATAATAGCTGTTGATCGATAACATCGACATGCCAGTGTCGCAGATTTTGTACATGCCTGTGTAAATAAAAATAATCATATATAAAAGCTCTATTTGATATTGAGCACTTTTTTTATACACCCGGTTGAAATTCTTTGGATTACTACCCTGTGGATGTTTTACCTGGATTATTATTAGTATTATATATATATATATATATATATATATATATATATATTATAATAATAATAATAATAATAGTAATAATGATAATAATCCAGGTAAAACATCCACAGGGTAGTATCTCCTTTCCCCACTTCTGGCTCGATCGTAAACAACCTCATTTTATCTCTATCTATTTATATCTATCTTTTTATTCTACTTTTTTTTTTATTATATCTCTCTTTTCACTTTATTTTATTTTATATTTATATTTTATATTTTTATTTTTATTTTTTTGATTTTGATTTTAACATTTTCATTCTTAACGGTCCCAACCACGTGACTTTCCCAATTTTAACATTTTTAAATTTCTTTTCTTTGTTCTCCATTTCATTCTTTTCAAATATGATCTAAGGTTAAGATCGGATTCTAACTCTGCCTGATGAGATCTCAGTTTATAATACCTGGATTATATATATATATATATATATATATATATATATATATATATATAATATACCTTGCCTTGTGTTCCACTACCTACTCACCCCTGTTTCTTATGATCGTTCTTTATCTCTCGTCCATTAGAGGCCTCAAATGAAACGGCAAGACACTAATCGCAGACGACGACGACCCAAACAACAGCATCATCATCATCAACATCATCATCATCATCATCTTCGACGTTTGGCCAATGCAATTCAGCTCTTTTATCGCAAATTCAAAGTCGCCAATCAATTTCGCCAACGTTTCCGTAATCATTTCCTATGGTGTGCTTCCACCTTCGATTGGCACAGCGTTTTTCCAGTGAATTGAACGATTCTGATCAGGAGGAGGAGGCGGTCGGGTTGCGGGGGGAGGGGGGTGCGTAAAAAGCAAACTACAAAGGATTGACAGGTTGGAAACAGGAGAGGAATCGATTGGAACAAAGAAAGGGGTCCGTCGTTGTTGCGGGTGAAAAAGTGGAAGAGAGAGATATATAAGGATATATATAATTACTTTTTATTTATACAGACATGTACATAATCCGCAACACTGGCATGTCGATGTTATCGATACACAGCTGTTGGAAACTGAGATCTCATCAGGCGGAGAGAAATTATGATCCTTCTCTCAGATCATATTTGGAAATATATATATATATAAGCGTGAGAGAGCGACCGAGAGAGACAGAGAGAGAGAGTGAGAGAGAGGGGCCGACAGACGGACAGAGATAAATAGCGTGACTGACTTATGTAAATGTTATTTCAGTTATAAGCGTGGGATGATGATGATGATGATAATGATGGAGATGATAGTGATGATGGTGATAGTGGTGATGATGATGATGATGGAGATGATAGTGATGATGGTGATAGTGGTGATGATGATAATGATGGAGATGATAGTGATGATGGTGATAGTGGTGATGATGATGATGATAGTGATGATGATGATGGTGATAACAAGTAGAGCATTTATAAAATTACATAAACAATATTTTCTTCCTGAGAACCATGTGTTCTAGGAATATAAATAATTGCCCTATTTATGGAATTGTATTTAGGTCTGTCGTTCGTAAAATTGTCAGAGTCTTTTCCAACTTGGATGTGGGTATTTTCAAAGAGCAACGTCTTCAAAGAGCCATGTCTTCAAAGAGCCATGTCTTCAAAGTGCAATGTCTTCAAAGTGCAATGTCTTAAAAGAGCAATGTCTTCAAAGAGCAATGTCTTCAAAGAGCAATGTCTTCAAAGAGCAACGTCTTAAAAGAGCAACGTCTTAAAAGAGCAATGTCTTAAAAGAGCAATGTCTTAAAAGAGCAATGTCTTCAAAGAGCAATGTCTTCAAAGAGCAATGTCTTAAAAGAGCAATGTCTTCAAAGAGCAATGTCTTCAAAGAGCAATGTCTTCAAAGAGCAATGTCTTAAAAGAGCAATGTCTTCAAAGAGCAATGTCTTCAAAGAGCAATGTCTTCAAAGAGCAATGTCTTCAAAGAGCAATGTCTTCAAAGAGCAATGTCTTCAAAGAGCAATGTCTTCAAAGAGCAATGTCTTAAAAGAGCAATGTCTTCAAAGAGCAATGTCTTAAAAGAGCAATGTCTTAAAAGAGCAATGTCTTAAAAGAGCAATGTCTTCAAAGAGCAATGTCTTAAAAGAGTAATGTCTTCAAAGAGCAACGTCTTCAAAGAGCAACGTCTTCAAAGAGCAACGTCTTCTAGCAATATAAACAATTATCCTACCTATAGAATTATGTTTGGCAATTTTATTCGGTATTAAATGACCCATAGATGGTTGATATGCCACAAAACAAACCAATCAGGTGAGCTGGGAGACCAGATGTCAGGTGAAGCTAGCGTTAGGGTTGGCCGAGCAGTGCATTCTGGTATTCTAGTCGCAGTGTATTCTAGGAATATAAACAATTATCCTACCTATAGAATTATGTTTGACAATTTTATTTGGCATTAAATAACCCATAGATGGTTGATATGCCGTTAAACAAACAAACAAAAAATGTATTCTCTCCCTTCTTTATGGCCTTTGAATGTTAATAAACAAAGAGATAGAGGAGGAGAGAGAGAGATAGAAGCAAGAGTGATAGAAACTATAAAAAAAGTAAGAGAGATAGAGAGATGGAATCTTTATGTCGAGCTCTGGAATCTGTACGGAATTTCGAACTGAACCCTTTCTTTAAATCCTCGAGGTTAGACTGAGAGAGATAGAGAGAGAGAGAGAGATGGAAGCGAGAGTGATAGAAACTATAAAAAGATAGAGAGATGGAATCTTTATGTTGAAGTCTGGAATCGTACGGAATTTCGAACTGAACCCTTTCTTTAAATTCCCGAGGTTAGACTGCTCTTGTTTTGCCAGCAATGACCAGGCAGAAGTCTTAAGTAATTCTAAGTGTTGCCGGTGCTGAGGATCGAACCTTCGACCTATATTTTTGTTTTTATTTTTATCTCAAGAGGGTGTGGGGGTTGGGACAAATTTGTATGTTTTCCTTCTTTCTCCTTTTCTCCCTCTCCCTCTCTTACCCCTCACATTATTTTCCTTGGCCATGTCGTACCTATTTATGTACTCGGAGGGGAGGGGAAGATCTCCTTATTTATTTTGTTTATTTATTCTATGTAGAATTCATTTGTGTTTTATTCTTCTTTCTGTTCATACCTCAAGGGGGTGGGGCAAATTTGTATGTTTTCCTTCATTCTCCCATCCTCTTCACCCCCGTCTCCAGCCGTCTTCTTCTTTCCTCGACCGCGCCATGCGTGTTGATGCACTCTCAATAGATCTCTTGAAGTCGCCATAGTTACTGCCTGGCTGACCACGCTCTTTTTTTTTTTTGTGCAACGAGAAGAAAAAGTGTGCACTTTTTCCGTGTCTTCGACATGGACGAGCTTGGAAGATTTTTGTTCGATGGACGGCGCGGCATATTGCGCAGTGGCTGTTGCGAGTGAGTAGAGTGGACAAGATGCACATGCCGTGGGAATGTCCGCCGTGATTCTTGAAGAGGAAGAGAGCCAAGCGAGAATCATAAAAAGGTGAAACCATATGGACCACTGATGAAGGCCTCATACTTGAATGGCTTAAAATTAAGCCTTAACGATCGTAGTTTTGTAAATGCGGAAGAGTTTAGGGTGAAAGTTAAGGGAACAACAAACGAGAAAAGTAATTACCTCGAGAGTTATAGGAACACCAAAAGTAATTACCGCTAGGATTATGGGAACACTATGAGAAAGAAATGATTACCACTAGAGTGAAAGGAACATCAAACAACATTACTGCTAGAGTCATAGGAACACCAAAAATATTTTCTGCTAATTATCTTTGGTGCTCCCATAGGAGCACCAAAGGTAATTACCGCTAGAGTTATGGGAACGCCAAAGGTAATTGCCGCTAGAGTTATGGGAACACCAAAGGTAATCACCACTAGAGTTATGGGAACGCCAAAGGTAATTACCGCTAGAGTTATGGGAACGCCAAAGGTAATTACCGCTATAGTCATGGGAACGCCAAAGGTAATTGCTGCTAGAGTTATGGGAACGCCAAAGGTAATTACCGCTAGAGTTATGGGAACGCCAAAGGTAATCACCGCTAGAGTTATGGGAACACCAAATGTAATTGCCGCTAGAGTCATGGGAACGCCAAAGGTAATTGCCGCTAGAGTTATGGGAACGCCAAAGGTAATTACCGCTAGAGTTATGGGAACGCCAAAGGTAATTGCTGCTAGAGTTATGGGAACGCCAAAGGTAATTACCGCTATAGTCATGGGAACGCCAAAGGTAATTGCTGCTAGAGTTATGGGAACGCCAAAGGTAATTACCGCTAGAGTTATGGGAACGCCAAAGGTAATCACCGCTAGAGTCATGGGAACGCCAAAGGTAATTGCCGCTAGAGTCATGGGAACGCCAAAGGTAATCGCCGCTAGAGTTATGGGAACGCCAAAGGTAATCACCGCTAGAGTTATGGGAACACCAAAGGTAATTGCCGCTAGAGTCATGGGAACGCCAAAGGTAATTGCCGCTAGAGTTATGGGAACGCCAAAGGTAATTACCGCTAGAGTTATGGGAACGCCAAAGGTAATTGCCGCCAGAGTTATGGGAACGCCAAAGGTAATTGCCGCTAGAGTTATGGGAACACCAAAGGTAATTGCCGCTAGAGATATGGGAACGCCAAAGGTAATCACCACTAGAGTTATGGGAACACCAAAGGTAATCGCCGCTAGAGTTATGGGAACGCCAAAGGTAATTGCCGCTATAGTCATGGGAACGCCAAAGGTAATTGCCGCTAGAGTTATGGGAACACCAAAGGTAATTGCCGCTAGAGATATGGGAACGCCAAAGGTAATCACCACTAGAGTTATGGGAACACCAAAGGTAATTGCCGCTAGAGTCATGGGAACGCCAAAGGTAATCACCACTAGAGTTATGGGAACGCCAAAGGTAATTACCGCTAGAGTTATGGTAACGCCAAAGGTAATTACCGCTAGAGTTATGGGAACGCCAAAGGTAATTACCGCTATAGTCATGGGAACGCCAAAGGTAATTGCCGCTAGAGTTATGGGAACACCAAAGGTAATTGCCGCTAGAGTTATGGGAACGCCAAAGGTAATCACCACTAGAGTTATGGGAACACCAAAGGTAATTGCCGCTAGAGTTATGGGAACGCCAAAGGTAATCACCACTAGAGTTATGGGAACGCCAAAGGTAATTACCGCTAGAGTTATGGTAACGCCAAAGGTAATTACCGCTAGAGTTATGGGAACGCCAAAGGTAATTATCAAATGCCTTGCAAAATCTTGGTGACTTTATAGTTGGAAAATTTCTATTGTGGTATCAGTCTTTAAGAACTCTGGCGATAGAACTGACCTTCGTGATTATTGCCGCATCAGTTTTTTTTGCTGTTTTTTTTTTTTAAATTAGGTCACTCCAAACAACGCAAGTTGCCACTGTAGACGTAAGGGGCTACTGAGAATTAGAGTGAAATTTGAAGGGGTCATCTTTAATTGGGAGCTGTGCAGCGAGATGCTTGTTAACATCAGTTTTGAATTTCTACATGTCGGGGGAGCAGGGAGGGAGTTCCAAAGGCCGACAACTCGAGGAAAGAAGCTCTCCGCCATCTGGGGAACTCCACAGTGAATTGATGGGAATTAGCTGACTGTCGGCTTTGCGAGTGTATTTATGTCGAAGGGGCACCAGAGCAGGAAGTTCATCGGAGCACATTCCATTTATGTACTTGTAAAACAAGCATAAGGATGCAACATTGCAACGATGGGACATGGTCTGGAGCTTGGTGGATAGTGAGGGACCTATCAGATTAGCGACTTTTTTTTTTTCTTTGCAGCAGCCTTGGCAATGTCTTCTATGTATTTGTTCCAATTCATGTTACCTGTGAATTTTAGGCTGAGGAGTTTGAACGTTGAACTCTCAGGTAGATTATTATTTACCATGGCAATCGGTCGTTGGAGAGGTTTTTTGTAGTTGTTGAAGGAAAGTAGCTTTGTCTTTGTGGCATTAAAAGTTACCAACCATTTATGACCCCAATCCACTACAGCCTGGAGGTCATTTTCTAAGGATTCAGCTATTGCCTCGGGTATGATTGCGTCTGTTTTGCCAACATGGCGAGAGTAAAGCGTGATGTCGTCAGCAAATAAACCAATCTCAGACTCTATGTCATCAGGGAGATCGTTTATATAGATCAGGAACAATAAAGGTCCAAGGATAGATCCATGAGGTACACCAGCATTTATGTCATGTTGCTTAGATGAACGGCCATTGAGGACAACCTGGATTTTTCTTTTGGTTAGGAAGGATCTAATTATATTAAGTAATTGCCCAGTAATACCGTATGAGCATATTTTCAGGAGAAGCCCTTTGGGCCATACCTTGTCAAAGGCCTTGGATATATCAAGCGCTACTGCCCTAGCCTCACCTGCCTTGTTGAGTGTATGATACATGCATTCAGAGATGACCGTTAGGATGACTGCAATAGATCGTGCTTGTCTAAATCCATGGTGGTTGAAGAGGTTTTTTGTAGTTGTTGAAGGAAAGCAGCTTTGTCTTAGCAGCATTAAATGTTACCATCCATTTATGACCCCATTCCACTACAGACTGGAGGTCACTTTCTAAGGATTTAGCCATTGCCTCGGATATGTGTGCATCCGTTTTACCCACATGACAAGAGTAGAGCGTGGTGTCGTCAGCAAATATATACTTCTTAGACACAATGTCATCAGGGAGGTTGTTTATGAAAATCAGGAACAATAAAGGTCCAAGGATCAATCCCTGGGGTACACCTGCATTTATGTCATGTTGTTTGGATGAACGGCCATCAAAGACAACCTGGATCTTCCTATTGGATAGGAAGTATCTAATTATATTGAATATTCGTCCAGTAATACCATATGAGTGAATTTTTTAGGAGAAGCCCTTCATGCCAGACCTTGTCAAAGACTTTGGATATATCAATTGCTATCAGCCTATTAATCTATGCCAAAAATATGTGTTTAGGCATTAAATAATCCTGAAAGTGTTTATATGCCGTAAAACAAAGTAAACGAATCAATGAATCTATGCCAAAAAGGTATGGTGTTTAAGTATTAAATAACCCTGAAAGTGTTTATATTCCGTAAAACAAAGTAAACAAATCAATGAATCTATTATAAAAGGTATGGTGTTTAGGTATTAAATAACCCTGAAAGTGTTTATATTCCGTTAAACAAAGTAAACAAATCAATGAATCTATTATAAAAGGTATGCTGTTTAGGTATTTGATAACCCTGAAAGTGTTGATATTCCGTAAAACAAAGTAAACAAATCAATGAATCTATTATAAAAGGTATGGTGATTAGGTATTAAATAACCCTGAAAGTGTTTATATTCCGTAAAACAAAGTAAACAAATCAATGAATCTATTATAAAAGGTATGGTGATTAGGTATTAAATAACCCTGAAAGTGTTTATATTCCGTAAAACAAAGTAAACAAATCAATGAATCTATTATAAAAGGTATGGTGTTTAGGTATTAAATAACCCTGAAATTGTTTATATTCCGTAAAACAAAGTAAACAAATCAATGAATCTATTATAAAAGGTATGGTGTTTAGGTATTAAATAAGCCTGAAAGTGTTTATATTCCGTAAAACAAAGTAAACCAATCAATGAATCTATTATAAAAGGTATGGTGTTTAGGTATTAAATAAGCCTGAAAGTGTTTATATTCCGTAAAACAAAGTAAACAAATCAATGAATCTATTATAAAAGGTATGGTGATTAGGTATTAAATAACCCTGAAAGTGTTTATATTCCGTAAAACAAAGTAAACAAATCAATGAATCTATTATAAAAGGTATGGTGATTAGGTATTAAATAACCCTGAAAGTGTTTATATTCCGTAAAACAAAGTAAACAAATCAATGAATCTATTATAAAAGGTATGGTGTTTAGGTATTAAATAACCCTGAAATTGTTTATATTCCGTAAAACAAAGTAAACAAATCAATGAATCTATTATAAAAGGTATGGTGTTTAGGTATTAAATAAGCCTGAAAGTGTTTATATTCCGTAAAACAAAGTAAACCAATCAATGAATCTATTATAAAAGGTATGGTGTTTAGGTATTAAATAACCCTGAAAGTGTTTATATTCCGTAAAACAAAGTAAACAAATCAATGAATCTATTATAAAAGGTATGGTGATTAGGTATTAAATAACCCTGAAAGTGTTTATATTCCGTAAAACAAAGTAAACAAATCAATGAATCTATTATAAAAGGTATGGTGTTTAGGTATTAAATAACCCTGAAATTGTTTATATTCCGTAAAACAAAGTAAACCAATCAATGAATCTATTATAAAAGGTATGGTGTTTAGGTATTAAATAACCCTGAAAGTGTTTATATTCCGTAAAACAAAGTAAACAAATCAATGAATCTATTATAAAAGGTATGGTGTTTAGGTATTAAATAAGCCTGAAAGTGTTTATATTCCGTAAAACAAAGTAAACAAATCAATGAATCTATTATAAAAGGTATGGTGTTTAGGTATTAAATAACCCTGAAAGTGTTTATATTCCGTAAAACAAAGTAAACAAATCAATGAATCTATTATAAAAGGTATGGTGTTTAGGTATTTGATAACCCTGAAAGTGTTGATATTCCGTAAAACAAAGTAAACAAATCAATGAATCTATTATAAAAGGTATGGTGTTTAGGTATTAAATAACCCTGAAAGTGTTTATATTCCGTAAAACAAAGTAAACAAATCAATGAATCTATTATAAAAGGTATGGTGTTTAGGTATTAAATAACCCTGAAAGTGTTTATATTCCGTAAAACAAAGTAAACAAATCAATGAATCTATTATAAAAGGTATGGTGTTTAGGTAATAAATAACCCTGAAATTGTTTATATTCCGTAAAACAAAGTAAACAAATCAATGAATCTATTATAAAAGGTATGGTGTTTAGGTATTAAATAAGCCTGAAAGTGTTTATATTCCGTAAAACAAAGTAAACCAATCAATGAATCTATTATAAAAGGTATGGTGTTTAGGTATTAAATAACCCTGAAAGTGTTTATATTCCGTAAAACAAAGTAAACAAATCAATGAATCTATTATAAAAGGTATGGTGATTAGGTATTAAATAACCCTGAAAGTGTTTATATTCCGTAAAACAAAGTAAACAAATCAATGAATCTATTATAAAAGGTATGGTGTTTAGGTATTAAATAACCCTGAAATTGTTTATATTCCGTAAAACAAAGTAAACAAATCAATGAATCTATTATAAAAGGTATGGTGTTTAGGTATTAAATAACCCTGAAAGTGTTTATATTCCGTAAAACAAAGTAAACAAATCAATGAATCTATTATAAAAGGTATGGTGTTTAGGTATTAAATAACCCTGAAAGTGTTTATATTCCGTAAAACAAAGTAAACAAATCAATGAATCTATTATAAAAGGTATGGTGTTTAGGTATTTGATAACTCTGAAAGTGTTGATATTCCGTAAAACAAAGTAAACAAATCAATGAATCTATTATAAAAGGTATGGTGTTTAGGTATTAAATAACCCTGAAAGTGTTTATATTCCGTAAAACAAAGTAAACAAATCAATGAATCTATTATAAAAGGTATGGTGTTTAGGTATTAAATAACCCTGAAAGTGTTTATATTCCCTAAAACAAAGAAAACCAAACAATGAATCTATTATAAAAGGTATGGTGTTTAGGTATTAAATAACCCTGAAAGTGTTTATATTCCCTAAAACAAAGAAAACCAATCAATGAATCTATTATAAAAGGTATGGTGTTTAGGTATTAAATAACCCTGAAAGTGTTGATATGCCGTAAAACAAAGAAATCCAATCAATGAATCTATTATAAAAGGTATGGTGTTTAGGTATTAAATAACCCTGAAAGTGTTTATATTCCCTAAAACAAAGAAAACCAATCAATGAATCTATTATAAAAGGTATGGTGTTTAGATATTAAATAACCATGAAAGTGTTTATATTCCCTAAAACAAAGTAAACAAATCAATGAATCTATGCCAAAAAGTTATTGTGTTTAGTTATTAAATAACCCTGAAAGTGTTTATATTCTGTAAAACAAAGTAAACAAATCAATGAATCTATTATAAAAGGTATGGTGTTTAGGTATTTGATAACCCTGAAAGTGTTTATATTCCCTAAAACAAAGAAAACCAATCAATGAATCTATTATAAAAGGTATGGTGTTTAGGTATTAAATAACCCTGAAAGTGTTTATATTCCCTAAAACAAAGTAAACAAATCAATGAATCTATTATAAAAGGTATGGTGTTTAGGTATTAAATAACCCTGAAAGTGTTTATATTCCCTAAAACAAAGAAAACCAGTCAATGAATCTATTATAAAAGGTATGGTGTTTAGGTATTAAATAACCCTGAAAGTGTTTATATGCCGTAAAACAAAGTAAACAAATCAATGAATCTATTATAAAAGGTATGGTGTTTAGGTATTTGATAACTCTGAAAGTGTTGATATTCCGTAAAACAAAGTAAACAAATCAATGAATCTATTATAAAAGGTATGGTGTTTAGGTATTAAATAACCCTGAAAGTGTTTATATTCCGTAAAACAAAGTAAACAAATCAATGAATCTATTATAAAAGGTATGGTGTTTAGGTATTAAATAACCCTGAAAGTGTTTATATTCCGTAAAACAAAGAAAACCAAACAATGAATCTATTATAAAAGGTATGGTGTTTAGGTATTAAATAACCCTGAAAGTGTTTATATTCCCTAAAACAAAGAAAACCAATCAATGAATCTATTATAAAAGGTATGGTGTTTAGGTATTAAATAACCATGAAAGTGTTTATATTCCCTAAAACAAAGAAAACCAATCAATGAATCTATTATAAAAGGTATGGTGTTTAGGTATTAAATAACCCTGAAAGTGTTTATATTCCCTAAAACAAAGAAAACCAATCAATGAATCTATTATAAAAGGTATGGTGTTTAGGTATTAAATAACCCTGAAAGTGTTTATATTCCCTAAAACAAAGAAAACCAATCAATGAATCTATTATAAAAGGTATGGTGTTTAGGTATTAAATAACCATGAAAGTGTTTATATTCCCTAAAACAAAGTAAACAAATCAATGAATCTATGCCAAAAAGTTATTGTGTTTAGTTATTAAATAACCCTGAAAGTGTTTATATTCTGTAAAACAAAGTAAACAAATCAATGAATCTATTATAAAAGGTATGGTGTTTAGGTATTTGATAACCCTGAAAGTGTTTATATTCCCTAAAACAAAGAAAACCAATCAATGAATCTATTATAAAAGGTATGGTGTTTAGGTATTAAATAACCCTGAAAGTGTTTATATTCCCTAAAACAAAGTAAACAAATCAATGAATCTATTATAAAAGGTATGGTGTTTAGGTATTAAATAACCCTGAAAGTGTTTATATTCCCTAAAACAAAGAAAACCAATCAATGAATCTATTATAAAAGGTATGGTGTTTAGGTATTAAATAACCCTGAAAGTGTTTATATTCCCTAAAACAAAGAAAACCAATCAATGAATCTATTATAAAAGGTATGGTTTTTAGGTATTAAATAACCCTGAAAGTGTTGATATGCCGTAAAACAAAGAAAACCAATAAATGAATCTATGCCAAAAAGTTATGGTGTTTAGGTATTAAATAACCCTGAAAGTGTTTATATTCTGTAAAACAAAGTAAACAAATCAATGAATCTATTATAAAAGGTATGGTGTTTAGGTATTTGATAACACTGAAATTGTTGATATGCCGTAAAACAAAGTAAACCAATCAATTAATCTATGCTAAAAGGCATGATGTTTAGATTTTTAATAACCGATAAAATGTTGATATGCCGTAAAACAAATAAATAAAAAAAATACTGCTATTAATAATTAAATTAGTCTCATATTAATAATGCGAAAAACTAAAAATAGATTATCAGCACCGTCTTTGACCAGATGCCTGTATCCCTAACTCTAACCCAGCTTAACAAATGAACCGATTACCTTGAAATGACCGCAGCGTCTTTGAAGGCAGGTTTTTGATCTCTGACCATTCATCAAAATAATTGCCATTAACGATGCTTTATGAGATCCTTTGATACACGGAGAGTTTTTTCTTTTTCGTTTCCTTTTTTGATGCTTTTACAGTTTAGCGGATATTTTAAATAAAACAAACTGAGGAATGTCTGTTTGATGTACGTACCTGTCCCGGGCTGAATATATCCTATACCAAAAAAGCACGTAAATTAATCAAGTAGTTTTTATTTTTTATGAAAGAAAATTAAATTTTAGCCATGTTCGAAGAGGACAGCCATTTTGAAAGTTTCCAAAGGAGGATTGAAATTTTGTTTTTTCATTTTAAAAAATAGGGGAAGTTAAATGTATCTCATTTTGTCCTATATAGTACGTCTGTTATCTTTCAGAAATTGTTTTTTTTTTTAATTGTGTTTATTTTAATTATGTTTTTCATTTTAAAAAATGGGGAAAGTTAAATGTATCTCTCGACGTCACGTGATCAAATGGAGCGATTTCTGAAGTTACGGTTATGCCCCATTTTAAAACTTTCAATCTCCCTTTTAAAACTTTCAAAATGGCTGCCCTCTTCGTACATGGCTAAAATTTAATTTTCTTTGATAAAGAAAAAAATTACTTGATTAATTTACGTGATTTTTGGTATAGGATTTATTCAACCCGTGACAGGTACGTACATCAAACAGATATTCCTCAATTTGTTTTATTTAAAGTATCCGCTAAAGTGTAAAAGCACCGTTACATAACCTATTATGTATAATAATAACCTATTAAACTAATCTGAGAACTCAAACTTGTCCAACGTCATATTATTTCACAAATTCTAATTTTAATTTTGGACATGTATAGATATTAATGTTAGTATTATAGATATAAATTGGTATGAATTATGGAGAAAGTTTTTATTTTTATCATTTCTGGCCTTCCGTATAATTATAGAAAATTACATTTTTACAAAGACGAAGTGCAAATATGACAGCCATTTTGGGGATTATTCAAAGGGGGATAACCGTAAATAAATTACGTTTAGTCTCCTTTAAATAAATCAAAATGGCTGTCATATTTGCACTTCCTCTTGGTAAATCGCTAAAATTTAATTTTCTATAATTATACGGAAGACCAGAAATGATAAAAAAAAACTTATATAAAAAAAACTTATTGATTAATTTACGTGCTTTTTTGGTATAAGATTTATTCAACCCGTGACAGGTACGTACATCAAACAGATATTCCTCAATTTGTTTTTTTAAAGTATCCGCTAAACTGTAAAAGCACCCCTTTTTTTTCTATCTGTTTGTATGTAAATCCTTTCTAGGCCCGACTTTTGTTGTTCATTATGACGTCAAATATGATATATCAATATATTTATTAAAAGAGAACTTGTGAAATTCGATACATGACGACGAAACACGTGCCTGTGGATAAAAATATTTTCATTTTTGTGCATAAGCTTCCCTGTGGGTGAAGCACTCCGGTAGTTAAAATGATGATTTGCCACTTAGCAGTAAAGCAATACTCTTCCGTATAGATAATTGAGTACTTCAGGTTCTCAGTATTGTAAAAAAAAAAAAATAATTTCGTTTATATACGATATAATTTCCCCAAATGCCAGTAACAGTTTTCTTTAGCTCAGTTGATTACTTGTATTATGTGTGTGTGTGTGTGTGTAAAGAGGGTTAGAAGGATGAGAGAGAGAGGGGGTATGTTTGCAGTGAGAGAGAGAGAGAGAAAGAGAGAAATGTATGTTTGCAGAGAGAGAGAGAGAGAGAGAGAGAGAAAGAGAGAGCGAGGTATGTTTGCAGAGAGAGAAAGGGAGAGAAAGAGAGGTATGTTTGCAGTGAGAGAAAGAAAGAGAGGTATGTTTGCAGTGAGAGAAAGAGAGAGGTATGTTTGCAGTAAGAGAGAGAGAGAGGTATGTTTGCAGTGAGAGAGAGAGAGAGAGAAAGAGAGAGAGGTATGTTTGCAGTAAGAGAGAGAGAGAAAGAGAGAGAGAGAGAGGTATGTTTGCAGTGAGAGAGAGAGAGAGAAAGAGAGAGAGAGAGAGGTATGTTTGCAGTGAGAGAGAGAGAGAGAGAGGTATGTTTGCAGTGAAAGAGAGAGAAAGAAAGAGAGGTATGTTTGCAGTGAGAGAGAGAGAAAGAGAGAGAGGTATGTTTGCAGTGAGAGATAGAGAGTGAGAGGTATTTTTGCAGTGAGTGAGAGAGAGACAGAGAGAAAGAGAGAGAGAGAGGTGTGTTTACAAGAAGTGAAGGAGAGATACAGTGAGAAAGAAAGAGAGATAGGTGTATTTATAGAGAGATAAAGAGAGGTGTGTTGAGCGAGAGAGAGAGAGGTAGATGTGTTTACAGATAGAGAGATAGGTGTTTACAGGGAGTGAGAGAGAGAAAAAGAAAGGTGCGTTTACAGAGAGAAAGCGAGAGACTAAACTGATCCATTAGATAGCCAATCAGATTTTAAAGTGTTTCAGATTGCAATCATGTCCATCCGGTGATCTCGGTCGGCCAGAATTGTCACTTATCTTAAATCACATAGTAACAAATGACCGTTTCTGGATCTAGCCAGCCATTATGGCCAGTGGACACTCATTACAAACATTTCGGCCTTTGCTGGCCATCGCTTATTGCCCATCATTAGCAACAGGTCATGCAGAAGCCGGACAGTAAACTGACCGCATCATCCAGCCAATAACGCAACAATGTTTTTGTTTTATTGGGGTATAGCTCAATTGACCTAATGTGAGAAATCTGTCTCTGCCGATCAGAATTAGTGTGTGGTGGTGGTGGGTGGGGGGATGATGGGGAGGTTTCAGCAGCACTCTGGAGGCATCACTAACTTTATTCTATGTCTCTTTGTTTAAAATGTTGTCTGAGAAAATTATATATAGTCATATTTAACATGAATAGAAATAAAGCCACTGCACAGGCCGCGGTCGTCCTGCTCACTGTGCCGGTCCAAGGTTGTTGTTGGATTTAGTCAGTGCTGCAACAAAAAAATTCTCCCTCCGAATGAAACCACAACTCCAGTGTAAACGTAGGAGTTTCACATGTTGGCCGGTCATAATTCAGGAAGGGGACATTTTGTATTCAGCACCGTTCTCTTTCGGAAGACATGCACACGGGGTAACTGTCGTGCCTCTACACTGCCTGCTTGCCCAGAGGCGGTCTTTTCGAATCGGTCAACATGGGAGTCGGGCGTTTGTTCCGCCTGTGATAGACGTTGGCTCTGGGGCAAGTAGCTTGGCAAAAATAGAGGTAAGCAACGCATAGTTCTCTAAACCTATTTGAATTTTTACTCTTTTATAATTTGTTTTGTTTTGTCTTAGAACATGTTTGTAAGACTTGTTTATTTTCATGTATTTCCAGTTTTACGGTGAAAAGATGTTATAGTTCAGCGTTGGCCATGTGCGCGCAAATAAATACATATTCATCAGTATAATTTGTGTCCGAGATTTTTGCTCCAGTTTGCTTGCTGTTACATCCAGTTTGAAATCAATTAAAAGAGGTTTATTTCTTTCGAGGTTAAAGTGGTACTCGTTTTCTCAGGCGTAATAGCAGACTTGAAAAGCGCAACTTTTTGCCCGACCAAATCACATATAATTCCACTGAACACAATTTTTCAGCTAAGAACCCCAAGGGCCCATCTTGCCCGGACAGAAACACAGACCAAACTGACTGCCAACCCTCAGAAAAACCAACTGCCTATGTCATGCCCAGAGCGCCGGCTCTAACCCTCCTCTCCTCTCCTCCCCTCCCGTCCCCATAGGCTGGAATATAAGCACTTTCGACCGGAAATCCCAGATGTCCGGTCCCACTTCCAGATGTCCAGTCCCCCCTCCCAGATGTCTGGTCCACCCTCCCAAATGTCCGGTCCCCCTCCCAGTCACTTTCAGCTGGTCAGCCCATCCCTATTCGACCACCCTGAAATCGACCGCACAAGATATCCACTAAAGATAGCGGCCAGCCAGTGTCCTCTCAAAAGGGATTATCATGGAGCCAATCTAGGAACATTACTTTTCCCAAGTAGGTTGGTCTCAGCATGATTCCCTATTTAATGAGGCACTTCTTTTATTTTAAACAAAATACAAATTCTGTGTGGTCCAACTCATAATCAGAGATATTTTCAATTTCAAATATTTAAAACTTTTTCTGTGCGCCCCCCCACTCTTCTCTTCAAACTTAAATTCGTTCAAACTTTTTTGAAAATCGTTGTGAGGTTAAATCTGAAAACTCTATATTCCTTATATGTTACTAGATGTTCCGATGCGGCGTTGCCCGGTAGTGTATTACTTGCAATTTGTTTATTTGTTTGTTTTTTTTAAAGCTACAGTTTTTTTTCTAAAATTCTTTTGTTCCAAACAAAGGGACGTAACTCTTGAATGAATACAGTTTTTCCTTTTTTTTTGTGTTTTTTTTTTGTGTTTTTAAAAAAAAAAATAATTCCGACCCGGTTAAAGTATTTGTTTTGTAATTTTTTTAACTTTTAGCCACACACACACGGACACACGCGCGCACACACACACACAACCAACTGCCCTTATATAATAGACTAGCAGGGCTACCCGGCGTTGCCCAGGGCAAAAGTGTAACATATTTCTATTAAAACTTCTATCTCTTTACCCCTCTTTATTTGTCTGTCTATTTTTTTTCTCGTTTTCCCTCCCCCCTCTTTCTCTTCCGCCCAGCCCATTCCTCTTCCATGGATATACACACACACACACACATGCATACACACAACCAACTCTCTTTTATTTCGATTCCTCGAGGCAGAGGGGAAGTAACTCCTTGATTAAAAAAAAATTAGTTACTTCCCTTTAGTATATGGAACTGGCTGCAAAACCGACACCCCCTGACGAAATCTTCGCCGGTTTAGGGTCAAAAAATGAATAATTTGCTTTAAATTTTAGATATTTTTCATTCTGAGCAATGCTGATCAAGAATATACCAACTTTGTGGATCTTTGTTTTGTAATTTTTGACTTTTAGCTGGATATACACACATATATAAAACTGCCCTTTATATAATAGAAGAAGAAGAAGAAGAAGAAGAAGAAGAAGACTAGCAATGATAGACAGTATAGGGAGATCTTTATATATAGACTAGCAGGGCTACCCGGCGTTGTCCGGGGCAAAAGTGTAACATATTTCTATTAAAATTTTCTCTCTCCCCCGTTTCTTTCCCATCTCTTTCTCCTCTACTCAGCTCATTTTTCTCTCTGGACATACACACACACACACACACACACACTCACTCTCTAACCCTAACCTTAACCTTAACTCTAACTCTAACTCTAACCCTAACTCTAACCCTAACCCTAACTCTAACCCTAACTCTAACTCTAACCCTAACCCTAACTCTAACCCTAACTCTAACCCTAACCTTAACCCTAACCTTAACTCTAACCCTAACTCTAACCCTAACTCTAACCCTAACTCTAACCCTAACTCTAACCCTAACCCAAACCCTAACCTTAACCTTAACCCTAACCCTAACTCTAACCCTAACCCTCTATTTTTAACCCTAACCCAGCCACACTCACTCCCTTATATAGATTCCTCGAGACATAGGGGAATTAACTGTTTGAAATATTTATATGAGTTATTTCCCTTAAGTTAGTGGCTGGTTATCTCTCCAATCACCTTGACGAAATCTGCGGCAGTTTAGGGTCAAAGAATGAATGATTTTTTTCTAAATTTTAGATATTATTTGACCGGGGCAACGTCAGTCAAGGAAATACCAACTTTGTGGGTGTCTGTTTTGTTGTTTTTAAGTTTTAGCCCTACATACATACACACAAACATACAAACTTACATACACACATACATACAAACACACATACAAACATAAATACAAACGTACACACACATATACATACACACTAACATCTATACACACATACATACACACATATATACATACATATATATCTACATACATGCACACATATATACATACATACATACATATATACCAACACACACACATACATACAAAAACACATACATAAATACAAACATACACACACACATACAAATATACATACATACATACCAACATACACACACACATACATACATACCAACATACATACATAAATACAAACATACATACATACATACATACATAAATACAAACACACACACATATATACATGCACACATACATAAATACAAACATGCACACATACATACATACCCACATATATACCTACATACATACATATATACATACATACACACAAACATACATAAATACAAACATACACACATATATACATACATACATGCACACATACATACATACAGGGCGTTACGGAGCCCTCCAAAAAGGAGCGCACTCCATGAGCACGTTCCTTTTTGCTGGAGCGAAGGAGAGGGGGGCTCATTTTATATTCAGTGGGAGCAACTCCATTTGGGACTAAAGAGCGGTGATTTTACCGCTCCGTGCTCTTCGCTCCAAAATTATTTGATTTTTTTTTTCTTTTAAACATTAGTTTTTTATTCAGCAATAAAAAGGAAAAGAAAAGAAAGTCTCAGAGGTTACTCTGAGTTATTTTTAAAAATTATATCTGGTAAATGTATATGAGATAGGGAGAGGGAGGGAGAGACAGGGAGAAAGAAGGAGAACATTTGAAGTTCTCAGATTTTTACATCTATGTGTTAAATTTTTGATGGGACAGTTCTCTTAAGGCAAAAGACAGACATTTTGGCACCAAATGTATTAAATGAGCCAATGAGTCTATAGATGTCTTTGAAGTTATTTTCTTATAGATTTGAACTTTTTTTGTATTTATGATAGGATGTTTATTGTGATTGAATAAATAAGCCAATTTTTCTTTGAATTCTGTTTTTAAATAAAGAATTTAAGGTTCAATTATACTATAGCGGCCGTTGGATTTTCTTGCCCATTTCGCTCTGTATTTGGGGTGAAATGGTACATTTTGTCCTGACAAAAAATTCTAATTTATTTTTTAGCATATATCAAATTGAACTTTTATGCCACATTTTTACCCGTCGTCTTTTCGGCGACATTTTTTGTCATTCTTAAATTCACGACTAGTATGTTTTAACCATTTCATGTTTGACATCATATTTTTTTAATTTCCAAGGTCTATGCCAGATATTTTGCATGAAATTTTAAGACATTAAATGGATCTCTGAATTGTTTATTGACAATTTATTGATATTTTTTGGCCAACTGATGAAAAATATTTGTTTTATTCAATCTTTAAAAAATAAACTTCATTGGAGTTTTTTTTTCGCCCCAAATTGTACTATAGAAAAAAATGGATAAATCGATTTGTTTGAAAATACTTGCGCATTTCTCTGTTATAAATAATAATATACATTATACAATATAGTTACGTTCGTAAAACAAACAAATATTAAACAACAACATGGCTGTCTCTCCTCTTCCAGAGAAATGTTTTCTTTAAAAAGAAAATAATCACTAATAATGTTTAAAAGTAAAACTTTATTTATTTAAAACAAATCTAAATTCCCTTCCAAAATAAATAGAAAAAATATCGGGTCAAATTTTCCTTTCCTGAAAAAATAGGTTGTTAATGTAATGAAAATTAAAATTGTTTTAAAATACTTCAGGGATTTTTCTATTTTTATTTTATACCTCAGGAAACGAAAATTTACGTATAATCCTATACTTCGTCCGACATGTTCTCCTATAACACTCAAAATATTAGTGAGATTTTGTCAAATATTATCTTACGGTCTTACACTTAAAGTGACATCCCCACCCATATCGATGAGATCCTTTGACTAACACCTTTATCCTTCGACCATTCATTGGCAGAATAGAACGTTTATGAAAGAAGGTATATTTTCATTATGGAGCGCTGAAAAAGGGTCGCTCCTTTTTTATAGGAGTTGGAGCAGGAGCGGCTCCTTTTTGAAAATGGGGAGCGTGAGAGGAGCCATCTCCAATTTTGGGCGTTGGAGCAGGAGCGGGAGCAGCTCCAAAAGTAGTGGAGCGCGTAAAGCCCTGCATACATACATGCATACATACACATATATACCTACCTACATACATAGATACACACACACAGACAACTTCCCTTTTAAAGTTTTACAAGTATTTACATGAAAATATTAGCCGGTTCTATTGATTAGCCCAACATACATACATACATATATACATACTTCGATGAAAATATCGAAAGGTTCCATTGATTGACACATCATTTTTTATTTTCTTCTTCTTTTTTAGGAGAAGGAGTTACAAGAAGCGCAAAGCAGGAACTCGCAATTGGAAGAAAATGTTAATGTTTTAGAAAAACAAGTGAAACAAATAGAAATGGTAAGTGATTTTTGCTAGTATATCACTGCCCCACCCACCCATCCACCCAAAAAAGGAGATGATAATCCCTGGGAGGATGGTTTCATTTATCTTCCTCCCACAACAGTTAGATGGGACACAAGGTCAGGAAAGTGGGATTTGAAAAGCCAGCGCCCTCGAGAAGGGAGAGCACTCAGGCCTACAAAAAAATGCCTGGGCAGCCCCGTCGGCATTCCCTGGTAGGGGCACCTCAGGCGATCAGCAATAAACTAACCCCTTCTCAAAGGTTGAGAAGGCAAAGCCTGGGAGGGTGGACCTCCTAGAACTGCATAGAACAAACCGACAGACCGGCAGAATCACGGGTGTAGTATCCATCGGAACAGATACTACACTTTCATCTTAGCTGAAAGGCCTGGGAGGATGGTATCATGACTACAAAACAGATACTACACTGTCCCACCAAAAGAGGAGGTAATGCCTAGTAGGATGGTATCATTATGAAGAAACATATACCTCCCAAAGAATGAGGTAATGCCTGGGAGGATAGTCTTAGTAGAATAAAAACATTTAGTTACAGGTGAATTCGAAACCAATTCATTTATCAACTTTATTTCGTTTACCAAACAAAAGACGTTCAAGTGTCAAAACAAAGAAAATGAGTCCATTATGCATCAACATGATTAAATTCAGAAAACCAGCTAGAATGTAAGTGAAAATAAGGGAGTGTTTGTCATTTATTTTAAAAATCTAGTGTAGTATGTCGGAAATAGTATTAGTTAAAAATTGAAATAATAAACGGTGGCTTGCTAATAATTATACCTATGAAAGTAATGACCCGGTGTTTTTGAGTTTCATGGAAAGACTTAATTGCAGGAGAGTGAAATTCTTTGCTACCTTCTTTGGGAGTACATATTTGTGATAAGCAGTTTAGTCAGACAGGAGGGTAGAAAATAGACCGTAGGTTTACTTTTGGCAGCCTCGTAATTCTCGCTTCCCTTATTTTGTCCTTTAGTCCTCACATTCCATGAGCGATGTTTCTGACAAAAAAGGGGGAAGAATTGCTGTTTTCTGGGTCGGAATCTATCCATCAAATACTAATCGTTGGCTAGTTTTTGACGTTGAAGTATTTTTGTAGCTCCTTACATCAAGTGGCTTCATGCCTTGTCTGAAGCGACTTTTATAAAAAAATTTATTTTTAAATAAACAAAAAAAAATGTAATGTGTAAACGGGGATGAAATGTAAGCATATTTTCGTGAAAAAAATGGCTGAAATGACAGAGTTTCGATAATCGCTCAAAAAACGAAAATTAAACAAAATACTGGTAGAACATTACATTTTCCCACGATTGGTGACATGTAAATGGTGAGTGTTCGGTTATTTTCCTATAATGGCTAAAGTTGCACAGAAAAAAATCGATCAACATGATTTTATTATATAGGATATATATATGTATATATATATATATATATGTATACACACACAATGTTATTATGAGTCAATTAGTCTAGATAAGTAGTATTATGACCGTACGTACACAGATTGGAGTAAGAAGTTCGTGAGACAGACATGTGCCGAAATTTCGCCTTCTTAGGAAGTTAAGTCAACGTGCTGATGCCAATAGCCAGAGTCTAAAGGCGGGTTTGGTTTGTGCACCAATAAGAAGTGTTAGATAAGGCAAAGTTACCTCATTTTTTCAATAGGTAGCGAACAGAAATTTTTTTTTCGGGCTGAGGAGGTTAGGGTTAAAGTTTTGACTGAAACATGTTCCTTAATGTGTAGCCATGCTATGTCTGTATAAATAAAACTTTTTGGCGATTTGTGACTTTCATACGTTCGTTTTCACTAAGCACCATTTTATTTTTAAAGAGAGACCTAACATGTCATTGCGAAACAGCAACGATAAAACTCTTTACAACTAAACCTTGCCACATGGATTTTCAAAGATAAAACTCTTCTCGTCAGAGGATAAAATTCGGTAATGTGATATTTATAATAAATAAATATTACCTGTTCCATTTCACTTTGAAGAATTAAAAAAAAAATAACAGGAAAAGTTGGGGATAAAGAAATAAATGGCCGAGAGGGAGAATGGGAGCAGTATTGAGTAGCCATTGTCGAAGACAAAAGGTGCAGATAGCCAAATAGCAAAAGTTTGTAGATTTGGAGAAATGTTTGTAGATTTGGAGAAAGTTTTTTAAAAAGTTTTACAGGATTTCAAATAAACCTTGCCACATAGCGTCTTTTAACAGATAATCTTCGCTCCAGATCCGCCGAATTGGATACTTACAATATTACTCCATGGACTTTTACTTGTAATTCTACGGAACTATACACAAAACGGAGACACGAATCCCTACGGACCAAGTGAGATATTTTTGAACCCTCTGCCTTTTATTTGAAACCCTGTAAAACTTTTTAGAAATCTTTCTCCAAATCTACAAACTTTTGCTATTTTGCTATCTGCACCATAGCGCCCCCTTTTGTCTTCGAAAATGGCTACTCAATACTGCTTGTTTCTCAACCTTTTGGCTAAGATCAAAGTGTAGTATCTGTTCCGATGGATACTGCACCCCATACTGGTGTTGTCTTGGCGTTAGGGTCTTGATTTACGCCGGTCAATGGGTCTGTCCTGTGCAGTTCTGGGAGGTTCACCTTCCCAGGCTTCGCCTCCCCTCTTTGGGGAGGAGTAAGTTTATTGCTTACTGCCTGAGGCGCCCCTACCGGGGAATGCCGACGGGGCTGCCCAGGCAATTTTTAAACCCCACTTTCCCGACCCGACCTTGGGTCACATCTTACTTGTGGGAGTAAGATAAAAACTGGCCTTGTGCCTAACTCCTGGATAGGAGTAAATCAATACTCAATACTGCTGCCATTCACCCTCTCGGCCATTTATTTCTTTATCCCCAACCTTTCCTGTTATTTCTTCTTCAATTTTCAAAGTGAAATGGAACAGGTAATATTTATTAAAGTAAAGGAGTGCAGTTACAGGGAGAGATTGGACAAATTGGGATTGACTACTTTGCTGGAGAGAAGAATGAGAGGTGATATGATTGAGACTTTCATGATAATTAATGGCTTTTCTAACTATGGTGGGCATTTTTTTTAGTATTTCTCCTAGATCTGGAAGGTTATTGTTAAGGCAGTTTTCAAAAACTAGATCTGTTAACCAGTTATGTCTTTTTTTGCTCATAGAGTAATATGTTTTTGGAATAAGTTGCCAGATCGGATTAAGAACAGCAATAGCGTGGATCAGTTTAAGATGAGGTTGGATGAATTCAGAGAAAGTGGTAGGAGGGAGAAATTGAGGGGGGCACTTTTGGGAGTTGTCAAATGAAATATTTGACAGGATTTGGTCTGGATATCGATACTGTACTAAGAGTTTGATTTTTTTTTAATTTTTTTTTTTTAATTTTTTTTTAAACAGTTGAATTTAGAAGATAGTTAAAGGGGAGATGCCCAAGGAGGCATAACAAACAAATAAATAAACAAATAAATAATAATAATTAATAATAATAATAATATAATATTCTTTGTTTCTACTGTCCCTTAATATACTGAAATGTTGGAAAACTCTCTGAATTAATGTCTTATACATATGGGTTGAATTTCATTAAAATCCGATCTACATATTTGAAGTTTTAAGGGGGGTTTCTGTCCCCATGTTTCACTTAGAGGCACGTAGAGATTCGGGACGACTTACATTGTCTTCCTCGGAGAATTTTATACATATGATATAAATTTCATAAAAACCGGATATATTTGAAGTTTTAAGGGGGGGTATGCCCCCATAGCCCCCTTGGATATTCGAGAACACTTCCATCGTCTTCCCCGGTAAATTTTACATAAGAATACACTTTCAGATTTTATGTAGATTCTCTAACCTTTCTTTCTATAGGGAACACACAAACATCACACATACACACAAGCATATAAATGTAAAACAAACACACACAGACATTGAGTTTTATATATATAGCCTCTCAAAATCCATGCCACACCTCACCACGACAAAAATCTCAGCCCCCCCTCCTTTTCATCTCTCCCACCCTATAGCAAATTCACTAATATTCTCACTCCTCCCCATTTCACTGCTGCCTTAATGGTACCCACTCAAATCTTTCCATATTCATTTCATTCTTTGCCACCACTGACTACTCGCAGCCTGGACTCTCCTCCAGCGCTCACAGTAGCCACGGCTACTACTTTTCCTTTATCACTCCATCATATCAACCCAAAATTTCGATGTACTTGCATGACATTTTTCTTCAAATTAGCATCCTGAGGAAGTCTTACAATAAAGACGAAACGTTGATGAATATATAAAAAAATATCTTTTGTTTTTTTCCTTTTTCATTTCCCATATATATACATATAGATGTTAATTTGTTTTATATATTCTTGCTGTTCTTAATTTATTATTTATATCTCTACAGACTCTCTCCTTCCCCATCTATTCCGGTGGTGAGAGTTTCGGTACATCGTAATCGACATATTCTTACATTTACGCACAAACAATTTAGTGGTTTACAAATATGACCAATCATTGGTTTATTTATTTATATATATATATATATATATATATATATTTTTTGAAAATATTCTCCTTATTATTTATATATATATATATATGTATATATATATAATATATATATAAGTTGGACTGATATCTATATATTTTCCCTTTACCTTGCTGTGAAACCTGTAGAAATTTAAATGTAATGTGAGCAAACCCTAACCCTAACATCTTGCTGGGAATAGAACCGATTCTCTGAACTACCGCCCAATCAGCCTACTGCCGATCTTTGCTAAAATCTGTGAATCCTTAATCAATCTAGCGATAGTACGGCACTTAGTTAATGCTTAACTTCTATCTGACCGCCAGTATGGATTTAGACAATCACGATCTACTGCAGTCATCCTAACGGTCATCTCTGAACGCATGTATCATACACTCGACAAGGCAGGAGAAGCTAGGGCAGTAGCGCTTGATATATCCAAGGTCTTTGACAAGGTATGGCACAAAGGGCTTCTCCTGAAAATACGCTCATACGGTATTACTGGGCAATTACTTAATATAATTAGATCCTTCCTAACTGAAAGAAAAATCCAGGTTGTCCTCAATGGCCGTTCATCTAAGCAACATGACATAAATGCTGGTGTACCCCATGGACCTATCCTTGGACCTTTATTGTTCCTGATCTATATAAACGATCTCCCTGATGGCATAGAGTCTGAGATTGGTTTATTTGCTGACGACACGACGCTTTACTCTCGCCATGTTGGCAAAACAGACGCAATCATATCCGAGGCAATAGCTGAATCCTTAGAAAATGACCTCCAGGCTGTAGTGGATTGGGGTCATAAATGGTTGGTAACTTTTAATGCCACAAAGACAAAGCTCCTTTCCTTCAATAACTACAAGAAACCGCTCCAACCACTGATTGTCATGGCAAATAACACCCTACCTGAGAGTTCATCATTCAAACTCCTCGACCTAACCTTCACAGGTAACATGAATTGGAACAAATACATTGAAGATATTGCCAAGGCTGCCGCAAAGAAGGTTGGCTCCCTTTACCGTGCTAGTAAACTCCTCACACCTGACATTATCCTGTATCTCTACAAAGCCACCATCCGCCCATGCATGGAGTATTGTTGCCACATCTGGGCTGGTGCATCATCTACTAGTCTCTCCCTCCTTGACAAGGTCCAAAAAAGAGTCGCCAACCTAATAGGTCCCTCACTGTCAACCAAGCTCTAGCCCCTGTCCCATCGCCGCACTGTAGCATCCTTGTCCTTGTTTTACAAATACTTCAATGGATTGTGCTCCGATGAATTGGCTGCTCTGGTGCCCCCTCGACGTAAGTATACTAGACCAACTCGACAATCAACTAAATCCAATCCTTTCATTGTGGAGGTCCCCAGATTCCGGAGAGCTTTCTACTCAAATAGCTTCTTTCCTCGTGCTGCTGACCTCTGGAACTCGCTCCCTGCCCCCTGTTTCCCCGACAGTACTGACATGCAGAAATTTAAAACTAATGTAAACAGACATCTCGCTGTGCAGATCCCAATTTAGGTTGACCCCCCTAACCTTCTCCCTTTTCTTTCTTCTCAGTAGCCCCTTACGTCTATAGTGGCAGCCTGCCTTGTCTGGGGTGAACTATGTTTAAAAAAAAAAAAAAAAGGCTTGCAATAAAGACGAAACGTTGATGAATATATAAAAAAATATCTTTTGTTTTTTTCCTTTTTCATATATATATATATATATATATATCTATATATATATATATAGAGAGAGAGAGAATGTTGATTTGTTTTATATATTCTTGCTGTTTTTAATTTTTTATCTATATCTCTGCGAGTATTTCTCTCGGAGTTGGTTTTTTCAATTTATTATTTATATCTCTACAGACTCTCTCCTTCCCCATCAGTTCTGGCGGTGAGAGTTTCGGTACATCGTAATCGACATATTCTTACATTTACGCACAAACAATTTAGTGGTTTACAAATATAACCAATCATTGGTTTATTTATATATTATTGCCATTTCACCAACGCTTCCAAGTGTGACTTTTCATTCTACCTTATTCACGTAACCGCGTGCTACACAAAGCGGCATATCAACATTAATCGTCGATAACATCAAGACGAACTTCAACTTGACTGCGATAGATATGTCTCAGCCAGGTAGGATTATACGAAAAAAAGAAGAGGAAAAAAAAATGTGCTTATACTTTTGACAAGGGTGTATTTCACCGAAAGTGCTCAAGTTTTTAAAGTAAATAAATAATTTATTTTAAAAAACATAAATAAATGCGTTGTCTAGGTTTTCAAAATATTTTTTGAAAATATTCTCCTTATTATACATATATATATATATATATATATGTAAAAATAAAAATGGAATAAAGGATAAGCTAATCAACAACTAGCAAAAGATAAACTCAAAAACACATATTGAAAAGTTCTACCAAAATATTTCGATTGTTAAAATACAATCATCATCAATCGGTAGCAGAACTTTAATTAAAAACAGAAAAGTTTTCAAATTTATACAAAGAACGCAATTTGGAAAAAAATATATAGTCACGTGTAATAAACGATTGATGATGATTGTATTTTAACAATCGAAATATTTTGGTAGAACTTTTCAATATGTGTTTTTGAGTTTATTTTTGCTAGTTGTTGATTTATCATTTATTCCATTTTTATTTTTACATTCTGTCTGAAACATTGTTTCTTTTATTCCTCATATATATATATATATATATATATATATATATATATATATAAGTTGGACTGATATCATATATTTTCCCTTGACCTTGTTGTGTAACCTGCAGAAATTTAAATATAATGTGAGCAAACCCTAACATCTCGCTGCACAACTTCCCACTTAGAATGCCCCTGTAGGTATGGCCCCCTAATTCATAGTGGCCCCTTACGGCTCGGTGGCAATATGTTTTAGGTGAAAAAATACCCCACACAATTGACAAGGGGAGATAACTTATTGGCTCCTTTTTTTTTATATATAGATTGCCCCGTTCTTGCAGAATGCGTTTAAACCTGTTAGTGTTCAGGGGAAGGAGCAGAGTTTGTGGTTAGGATTATTTAACGTCTTCCTTACCAACGAGAAATGATTTGTTGCGACAACGAGGACCATGGTCACGGACTTTGTCAGCTGACGTCTCCGATGACAGATAAGGTTGAGAAATGGGGGCGGAGGGTAGCGGGGGGGGGGGGGGGGGTGGAGGGGTCCTGTCAAATGGGGCATCATAAATACGAGAATATCACTTTCGCATGGTGAGGTTTTTGAGTAAATTAATTGGATGAATTATTCATTAAATCTTCCGATAAGCGGGGCGGGGCGGGGGGGGATGAGAGAAAAACGGGTCATCGTGTAATTTTGGCCTTTATTTTAAAATGAGGTTTTGTGATTGGGGTTAATCTTTGCCGTGAAATATGGACTTTTTTCATTGGGATTTTCGCTTTTTTTTTTTTTTTTTTTTTTTTTTTTCGAAACATATCTAGAAACAACAGACATGTCATGCTATCAAAATTGGTTCTTTTCCACGCTCTCCCTGGTTATGATTTTTTTGTTGTTGTTGTGGAAATCGCTCCAGACAATGCATGAAGCCACTTGATGTAAGAAGCTAACAAGAACGAAATATGATTATCGCAAAAAGAGGAGATGCCTAGTGACCTTAGTCTTGAAAAGACCAAGGCTATAGGTAGGAGGAAAACAGTCAGCAGGAAGAGAGTTCCACAAGCCTGCGGTTCTTTGAAAGAAGCTACTGGAATAGGAAACTGTATTACAATGAGGTATCAAAACAGCAAATTGATGGAGACCACTAGTCAAACGAGCTGGAACAAATAGTATTTATAGAAAAGACTGAGACTAGCAACATCACGTCTATGAGAGAGAGATTCACCAGCCCAAATATGAAAATAGTACTCTCCTTATGATTTTTTTTTTAATGGAAATCGCTCTAAACAAGGCATGAAGCCACTTGGAGCTAAGGAGCTAACAAGAGCATCGCAAAGACAGGAGATGCCTATTGGCCTTAGTCTTGAAAAGACCAAGGCTATAGGTAGGAGGAAAACGGTCAGCAGGAAGAGAGTTCCACAAGCTTGCGGTTCTTTGAAAGAAGCTACTGGAATAGGAAGCTGTATTACAATGAGGTATCAAAACAGTGAATTGATGGAGACCACTAGACCAACGAGTCAAGAGTCAAACGAGCTTGAACAAAAGAATTCTGAAGAACACATGCCATAATAGTATTTATAGAAAAGACTGAGACTAGCAAGATGACGTCTGTGAGAGAGAGGGTGTAGAGAAGAAGAAAGGGTGTGGCCAATCAAATTACAGATGTGGCTTAATGCCATGGTTGTTTGCCACATTTTTATATGTACAGCCATGGTTTTCTTGATTACCGAATGGATCTTATATAATTCAAGTAACACCAGAAATTATAAGTATAATCAGAGAGTGTGACTGAATTGACTCTGTTTTCTTAGACTAATTGGTTTCCAGGATATAATGATGTACTCTTTTTGTAGAAATAAGCTGGTGCATTATGCACTAGACAAAGTCCAAAAAACAGTCGCCAACTTAAAAAGGTCCCTCACTATCCACCAAGATCCAGCCCCTGTCCAATCGCCGCCACGTTGCTTCAGTTTGCCTGTTTTACAAGTACTGCAATTGATTGCGCTCCACCGAACTTGCTGCTCTAGTGCCCCCCTCGACGTTAGACTAACCCTAACCCAATCAGCTAAATCCCATCCATTCACTGTGGAGGTCCCCAGATGCTGGATAGCCTGCTACTCCAATAGCTTCTTTCCTCGTGCTATCGACCTCTGAAACTCCCTCCCTGCTCCCTGTTTTCCCGACATGTAGACATTTAAAAACTAATGTAAACAGACATCTCTCTGCATAGCTCACAACTTAGGATGCCCCATCCCCCCCCCCCCCCAAAAAAAAACTTACTCCCTAATTCTCAGTAGCCCCTTACGTCTACAGTGGCGTCTGCCTTGTTTGGGGTGAACTATGATAACAATTTGTTTTAAATATATATATATATATATATATATATATATATGGTAAGTCAATGAAAATTGATTAGACCTGCAAATGGAAGCAAATCGATATCTTCAGTTGTTCAGAACAAGGAGCAGTTTAGTTAATAAAACATTTATTTTTCTTCTCTTTCATTCCTTTAACCAGGTTTTTCAAAGATTAAAATCTTATCATCAGAGGAAAATTATGATTGATAAGTTGACAGAAGAGGACTGTCAAAGTTCTAAATTTGAAAGAGTTTTTTAAAAAAATTTCAAGTTCAAACAGGTATGAGAATCACCAATAACGAAATCCAAAAAAGCGTGGGGCTCAGAAATATTGGTAAATCCAGAGGAATCTGTATAAAAATCCAATCTTATTTGATCCCTTCGCCGAGGACAACAGACCTGGATGGAATCGTCGTCGTTGGATTTATATATATATAGTCTCGGAAGTTTCTCAACCATTAAAACTATATTAAAAAAAAAAATTATAGTCCCAAGTCTTCCAGTGGAAAATCACTCATGTAAGTCAATTTATTTTTTACAGTTATTATATTAGTTTGTTTCTAACACTATTTTAAGGGATCATCAGTTGTTTACCATGAAAAACTGTTTCGGGAATTTATATATTTATATATATTTTATATATATATACAGAGAGAGAGATAGAGAGAGAGATATATATAGAGAGAGTTATCTACAGACAGCTGTGTTGTTTTGTCAAGACTAATCTGTAGCTCGATGTAGCGAGATTCGAAACCCGGCGCCAGTCGATTTTTGTTTTGCTTATATATCTTATATAATTCAACGGCACCGCAGAAGGTGTTCGTAGATGCTGTCTGCAACCAAGCCAGTAAAGAGTTTGTAGGTTGTAGTGAGGCAGCAGTGTGTGAGTTGAGAAGAGTCATTCTCTTCCTCTAGACGTGAATGGAGGCAAGAAACTGAGGGTAATATCCTGTGTTGGCTTGTACTGTCTCTGGCTCCACTGTTCTGTGTTGAATGTTGCAATTCTGAGCCTTTTATTCAATTCGACCGGCTCAAAAGAGTGGATTTCTTTATGTGCCCAAAAGTGAGGAGCTTGTAGGTCATAGTGAGACGGCAGATAGGTCTGTATTTAGTAGGGCGTTGTGTCTCACTCGTTTTGGGTATGAGGGTTGTATCACTTTTTTTACTATTCATGCTGGGGTGGCCTCCTCGTCCCTCAACAGTCTGGTTAAGCAACTACTATAATGACGATGAAGTGCCAGAAATTGGGTCAGTTGTCTATGCCAGTTTTTTTGTGATTCTGGAATCGATCCAACTTTCGTTTTATCATTCCAGACGTTATCTCTGGCATTTCTGGGTTGCTTTCATTACTTCGAGCTATATCCAAGATCCACTTGACCTCTTGATTGCATGATCCCTTATTTTCAAACAGAGGTCTCCAGCGGTCTTCAACCTCTTGCTTTTTCCACTGTAATTGTTTGTCTTGTGATGTTTCTGTAAAACAGTCTTGCATTTTTTCGACTGTTTTTGACTTTCACCTTGTCCTTATCCTCTGTTTGGATTCTTACCTTCAAGTTCTCTCCCAAACAAATTAATCGATCATTATGAATTTTTGAACACCGCTGCTAGGTGTAAAGGGGTCAAAATGCGGGCTATATTTAGTTTAATTTAGTTTTATGCAAAGGTGATACAATGCGGGTAGAAGCCCTTCATGAAAATTCAGATACCCCTGATCTTTGTGAAATGTCTAGTATAGGTATTAGACATCAATTAATAAACATTAATTAAATTTCAGTTTTGTTGGTGTATTTTAAAGGATTTTTAGGGGACAATATGGGCAGATCTTTCCATTTGAAGACTCAAATATTTCAGATTTGCATTAAATTTGATCTATAGAAACCAATTAAGCAGGATTCCATGAATTTCAATTTCTTAAGACAAATTTTCTAGAATAAAAATTATCTGAGGTCCTGGGTATGACTTTAAAAAGACATCCTATGGTAAGGCCTCCATTTGGAAGCTGTGGGGAATGTGGAGTTGCCCCTTAGTTGGCATTGCTCCCAGGTCCACTCTGGCCCGGAGTGGTAGTACCTGTAAGGGGGCCCCATCTATGGGTCAAATAGAACCTACTGGCGCTACCAGATCAGGCTGTCTGAAGTTATTGACTTCCTGACTCAAAATGCACCAAACATTGATGTTTTATTGTTTTTTTTTCTTTGCAAAACTCAATCATGTTCTGCAAAATCCAAAACAAAAAAACAACAAATTCCATCCCACCCCTCTTCTTCCCTCTCCCCCCCCCCCTTTTCACTTAACCAAACACCATGAATAAATACTTGAAGACATTTGAAGATATAAAGAACTTCAAGCATAAAAACCTTTACCAAAATGACCAGGTTCGGCATTAAATAACCCGAAAAAGGGTTGATATGCCGTAAAACAAAAACTACCAAACCAAAAACCATGATTAAACATTTGAAGATATAAAGAACTTGAAGCATAAAAACCTTCACCAAAATGACCAGATTCGGCATTAAATAACCTGAAAAGGGTTGATATGCCGTAAAACAAAACAACCTACCTAACTTCAAGTTCCTTCGCTGTTTTTAAGTTTTCTGAGCCTGTAGATGTTCTTTATATTCCCCTGCACTGTAGGGGCGGCAAGAATTGTTTGATCTGAGACAATTCCTTTCTGCAAAGGTTCAAATTTTTTTGGAGCTTCAGTTTTCAAGCTGTTATAAACCATGTAATTTAGGTTATAATAATTAATAACTCGTAAAACAAAATGGATGACTTTTCAACAGAAAGGTTTAACAGATTTATTAAAAGTGTAATTAGAATGAAATGAATTATTTAGCCGCTGTAACGCGAGATGTAATTTCTGCCAGTCTGCTCACTTTCAATGTTTACTTTTTCACTCCGTGCCACTCGATCAGGGGCGATAACTCGTTAATGATCCAAGGGACATAATTCCGTTTTTCTTTAGTTATTCCTAACATCTCCCTGTTTTAGTCTTTAACTGTATCGAGCGCACCTGGGGTCAACTTGGAGGTGCCTGACTCTAGTGCGACTGCGCTTTGGCCAAGTCCTAGGAGGTCTTTGATAATTCTCATCTGAATTTGTCTGCATGAGAGGTGGTGTAGATGGCAGTTCAAATGTGTCCATTAACAAATTGACTTTTAGAATTGAGGGCGTGTTTTCCTGACCATGTAGAGTCCCGCACCATATGTACTCTGATTCAACTGAGTGACGGATATGTTGAATGGAACAAGTCTTCGGAGAGTGACGTTTGTACTTTTTATTACTACCTTTGGATAAGATCAAAGTGTAGTATCTGTTCCGATGGATACTGCACCCCATCAACTGGTATTGTCTTGGCCTTTGGGGCTTCATTTACGCCGGTCTATGGGTCGGTCCTGTGCAGTTCTATTAAGGTCCACCCTCCCAGGCTTTGCCTCCCCTCCTTGGGGAGGAGTAAGTTTATTGCTTACTGCCTGAGGCGTCCCTACCGGGGAATGCCGATGAGGCTGCCCAGACAATTTTTAATGGCCAGAGTGCTCACCTTCTCGGGCGGTGGCTTTTCAAGCCCCACTTTCCCGACCTGGCCTTGGGTCACATCTTACCTTGTGGGAGTAAGATAAAACTGGCCTTGTGCCTAACTCCTGGAGAGGAGTAAATAAATACTACCTTGGTAGCTCTTGAGGCTTGGACCTTTGGCAGTTTAAGTCTTTCCTCCAGCCACATCATCTGGACTTCCTCAATGGTGTTACCAAGTTCTTCCTCCAGCGCCAATTGTCCGTCTTCTGACTCTGACAATTCCTAAGCTTATGGTGGGGGCTCAGTTGTTGGCAGGGGTCTCGGTAATAGTGATGGGGAAACTTGTCGGAGAGCCACTTGGTAAAGGGGGATCCTGGTCGTATAGTGGATCTATGTTGGGGCGTCATGGGCCCAGACTGTTTGGTTGGATCCACGGATAAATTGGTGTGTTGCTGGATGATGGGAATTGTGGGAATTGTGATGGGGCTTTCTAGTTGATTTTTACTTTGTTTTTGTTTCATTTTCCTTCAGTCGAAGTTCTCAGAAATCAAGGGGCCCTTTCCTGTGGCTAACACTTGATCTCTATATGAGATACATAGATTTCTGAGTGCTCTATCAAGATTCTCCTCTACATCTCAAACTTCATATATATATATATATATATATATATATATATATATATATATATATATATATTTCTCCCTTTTGTTTCATTTTACTTCAGTCGAATTTCTCAGAAATCAAGGGCCTCTCTCTGGAGCTAACACTTGATTTTTCTATGAGATACAGTGATATTCAGATATTCTATTAGTTTCTCCTTTATTTCTCAAACGTTGAGTTAGTAAAGAAGTTAAGAACATTAACTTTCCTCTCCAATTGAACAGTTAACTATGTTATAGTATATCTTTCTTGCGGTCTCTTGGTCCTACCGGATTCCAGGACAAGAATTCATCCAGTCTGGTGGAGTATCCAGCTAAGTGCTGTTACTTGGGGTAACATCACTTGGAGAAGGTGCACCATTCCTCGTATGAGCCAGTGTATAGCCGTGTCGAGAGGATATCTCTCTCTCTCTCCCCCGATATCTCTCTCTCTCTCTCCCCCGATATCTCTCTCTCTCTCTCCCCCGATCTCTCTCTCTCTCCCCGATCTCTCTCTCTCTCCCCCGATCTCTCTCTCTCTCTCCCCCCGATCTCTCTCTCTCTCTCCCCCCGATCTCTCTCTCCTGATCTCTCTCCCCCCCGATCTCTCTCTCTCTCCCCCCGATCTCTCTCTCTCTCCCCCCGATCTCTCTCTCTCTCCCCCCGATCTCTCTCTCCCTCCCCGATCTCTCTCTCTCTCTCCCCCCGATCTCTCTCTCTCTCTTCCCCCGATCTCTCTCTCTCTCCCCCCGATCTCTCTCTCTCTCTCCCCCCGATCTCTCTCTCTCTCTCCCCCCGATCTCTCTCTCTTTCTCCCCCCGATCTCTCTCTCCCTCCCTGATCTCTCTCTCTCTCCCTCCCCGATCTCCTTCTCTCTCCCTCCCCGATCTCGATCTCTCTCCCTCCCCGATCTCGATCTCTCTCCTTCCTCGATCTCGATCTCTCTCTCTCTCGATCTCTCTCTCTCCCGATCTCGATCTCTCTCCCTCCCTCCCCCGATCTCTCGATCTCTCTCTACCCCGATCTCTCTCTCTCTCTCCCCGATCTCTCTCTCTCTCTCTCCCCGATCTCTCTCTCTCTCTCCCCCCGATCTCTCTCTCTCTCTCCCCCCGATCTCTCTCTCTCTCTCCCCCCGATCTCGATCTCTCTCTCTCCCGATCTTGATCTCTCTCCCTCCCTCCCCCCGATCTCTCTCTACCCCGATCTCTCTCTCTCTCTCTCTCTCCCCGATCTCTCTCTCTCTCTCCCCCCGATCTCTCTCTCTCTCTCTCTCTCGATCTCTCTCCCCCCCCCCCGATCTCTCGATCTCTCTCTACCCCGATCTCTCTCTCTCTCTCTCTCTCCCCGATCTCTCTCTCTCTCTCTCCCCGATCTCTCTCTCTCTCTCCCCCCGATCTCTCTCTCTCTCCCCCCGATCTCGATCTCTCTCTCTCCCGATCTCTCTCCCCCCCTCCCCCCGATCTCTCGATCTCTCTCTACCCCGATCTCTCTCTTTCTCTCTCTCCCCGATCTCTCTCTCTCTCTCCCCCCGATCTCTCTCTCTCCCCCTCCCCTCCCCGATCTCTCTCCCTCCCCGATCTCTCTCCCTCCCCGATCTCTCTCCCTCCCCGATCTCTCTCCCTCCCCGATCTCTCTCCCTCCCCGATCTCTCTCCCTCCCCGATCTCGATCTCTCTCCCTCCCTCTCCTCGATCTCTCTCCCTCCCTCTCCTCGATCTCTCTCCCTCCCCGATTTCGATCTCTCTCCCTCCCTGATCTCGATCTCCCCGCTCTCTTTCTCCTTCTCTTTCAGATCTCTCTTTCTTTATGATCTTTCTCTCTTTTTCCGACCTTTACTCTGCCTCTCTCTCTCCCTTCCCCTCTCTCTCTCTCCCTTTCCTCCGCCTCTCTCTCCCTTTCCTCCGCCTCTCTCTGCCTCTCTCTTTCTCCTTTCCTCTCTCTCTCTCCTTCTCCTTTTCTTTTTCTCCCCTCTTTACATTTAAAAAAAATATCTCCCTACCTCTCTCTCTATATATCTCTCTCTCTCTCTCTCTCTCTCTCTCTCTCTCTCTCTCTCTCTCTCTCTCTCTCTCTCTATCCACCTGCCTCTCAAATATCCATCCATGTCCATTCGTTCTATCCTCTTCCCCTGCAGCTTCGATGGCTGCATCTTTGTCGCCAGCCACCTCGGTTGCTATTGACAACAACTTGAGTCCGTCACTCGCCACGTTCGTCGTCATCACCATCATCACCACCATCACCACCATCATCATCATTTCACGTGTCTTCCTTTTCTCCTCTCTCACTACAACAATACTAGGCGCACGTTTAAATAATACACATATGTCATATATATTTATATTTATATATATATATACATAAACGCACAAACCGTCTTTCTTTAGAACAATCACATTACGCCGGTGAGCCGGGTCCTCATCGCACTACCGAGAGTACAGTAACACGATTCACAGTTTCATTAACACGCAATACTGTTAGCTTTGTTTTGATCGAATTTAAGTTAATTTTGTGGATTTAAAAAAAAAAAAAAAAATTTAATTATTATTTTTATTATTTTATTTTATTTTTTTTTTAACAACGCGATTTTCATACGCACATTTTAATTCACGTGCTTCGGTTTGTTTTTGTTTTTTTGTTTTTTTTGTTTTGTTTTTAAATTTTTTTTTTTTTTTTTTTAACTTTTTAATTAATTTTCTGTTCACGTTTTTAATATAAACCATATTTGCAACAAGTGTCACGTTCGCAAGTTTAAGTTAAGCAACGTTTATCGAAGTCACGTTCTCGACCTAACGAAACTTACAATATGGGGGACAATTTAGAAAAAGACACACAAAAAAAGAACAGGTGTTCGTTTTCACGGATAGTTTTGATTTGATTTATGTATATATATATATATATAACATTGCCAAAAATGCAAGCGTTTTTGTATTAGCTCGTGTTAAGCAATGGTCAGCTTGGTCAATATGTGAACGGGTGACCATATGTTATGTTTAAAGTTATTGTGTGCAAACATGTTAGCACTCTTTGAGATTAAAAAACAAACAAAAATTATCAATATCCGTAAATCTTTCATTATTATAATGTCTCTTTTTTTATTTTTCTAATTTTGTTGAAAAAGCTAAAAATTTATATTTCATTATAATACATTTTTTTTTTCTAATTTTTGTAAAAAAAGATAAAAATTTATATTTCATTATTTTATTTTTTTTTTATTTTTCTAATTTTGTAGAAAAAGATAAAAATTTATATTTCATTATTATAGTTTTTTTTTATTTTTCTAATTTTTGTAGAAAAAGATTAAAATTATATTTCATTATTATACTGTTTTTTTTTGTTTTTTTTTCTAATTTTTGTAGAAAAAGCTAAAAATTTATATTTCATTATAGTCTTTTTTATTTTTCTAATTTTTGTAGAAAAAACTAAAAATTATATTTCATTATTATAGTCTTTTTTATTTTTCTAATTTTTGTAGAAAAAGCTAAAAATTATATTTCATTATTATAGTTTTTTTTATTTTTCTAATTTTTGTAAAAAGAACTAAAAATTATATTTCATTATTATAGTCTTTTTTATTTTTCTAATTTTTTGTAGAAAAAGCTAAAAATGTATATTTCATTATAGTCTTTTTTATTTTTCTAATTTTTGTAGAAAAAGCTAAAATTTATATTTCATTATTATAGTTTTTTTTTTATTTTTCTAAATTTTGAAGAAAAAGCTAAAAATTATATTTCATTATTATAGTCTTTTTTATTTTTCTGATTTTTGCAGAAAAAGCTAAAAATTATATTTCATTATAATACTGTTTTTTTTTAAATTTTTCTAATTTTTGTAGAAAAAGCTAAAAATTTATATTTCATTATAGTCTTTTTTATTTTTCTAATTTTTGTAGAAAAAACTAAAAATTATATTTCATTATTATACTGTTTTATTTTTATTTTTCATATTTTTAGAAAAAGCTAAAAATTATATTTCATTGTTATAGTCTTTTTTATTTTTCTACTTTTTGTAGAAAAAGCTAAAAAAAAATTTATAGTAAAAGTTATTAAAAAAAATATGCTTGTTTTCTATAATTATTTTGTTATTTTAATTTTCGATTATAATTAATATTTTTTTTCTCCCCATTTAGACAAATATTTAAAAAATTTGTGTCTGTGAGAAGCAAAAAAAATATATATAAAGAATTACATTTTTCTAGAAAACAAAGAAAAAAGTTTTTCTCTCTGAAAAAACATTTTATTTATATACCTTTTCTTTCCACGGAAACACTTATTAAAAAAAGTTTACAGAATATTTTTTTGACAAATTCCAGTTTTTTTTTACAGATTTTATTTATTTAAATTTGATATATTTTTTTAATTAATTTTTTTTTTAATT
>OY744549.1:54593165-54595665 GCA_963556195.1 Sepiola atlantica | reverse complement strand
ATATATATATATATATATAGAGAGAGAGAGAGAGAGAGAGATTATGGCAAGTAAGCTACACAGAAAAGTTCGTTTCATCTCCAAAGTAATTTGTCATTTAACCTGACGAATTTCTTTGGGGAATGAAACGGGTTTCTGTGTAGCTTACTTGCCACAAGAATATTTTAGTATCATTGTAGATTAACACTCTCGACTATCCCCCACCCCCACCCCAATGAGATTCTACTTTTTATTTTATTTATTTAAGGCGATTATGTGTGAACTCCCTGAAAAACAAACAAAAACTTAATATTCTTAACTTCTTTACTAACTCAACGTTTGACAGGTAAAGGAGAACTTTAATGGAATATTTGAATATCCGTGTATCTCATATAAGAATCAAGAAGGGGTCCCTTGATCTCTGAGAACCTGCAACTGAAGTAAAATGAAACAAAAAAAAAGGGAGTTGTAATTACCTACTATACACTATCCTCGAGTGTCTTCGGTCTCTATGTACAAGGGTTTATCAGGACAACCTGACATGAGGATACTTCACTCTACAAGTAAACCCTGACCAAATATTCAAAATAACATAGTATTCAAAGCCCAAATAAGATCCCCTCGACGCGGCTAAACACTGGCTCATACGAGGAATGGCGTATGTAAAGAAGAACTTTAATGGAATATTCGAATATCTATGTATCTCATACAGAGATCAAGTGTTAGCCCCAGGGAGGGGCTTCTTGATCTCTGAGAACTTTGACTGAAGTAAAATGAAGCAAAAAAGAGAATTTGAATTACCTATTAGACACTATCATGTCTTTAGTCTCTCTGTACAAGGGTTTATCAGGAAAACCTGACTTGAGGATACTTCACCCTACAATAAAACCCTGACCAAATATTAAAAATAACATAGTATTCAAAGCCCAAATAAGATCCCCTCGACACGGCTATACACTATATTTTTTTTTTAACTTTAATAAAAGCTGATTAATTTCTCATTTTATTATGTCATTCAATCCATTAATATATATATATATATATATATATATATATATATATATATATAGTAAGTTATGAAAATATATTTATGCCTTAAATATATTTTCATAGCTTACTACATAGCTCTACTTACGTATCAAGAACTGTTGAAGAAAATACTGAAAATTGATACATAAAAAATTATATCTCCTTATAACATTTTATGTGGATACATGAAATATATATATATATATATATATATATATATATATATATATATATATATATAGTAAGTTATGAAAATATATTTATGCCTTAAATATATTTTCATAGCTTACTACATAGCTCTACTTACGTATCAAGAACTGTTGAAGAAAATACTGAAAATTGATACATAAAAAATTATATCTCCTTATAACATTTTATGTGGATACGTGAAATATATATATATATATACAGGGTGTCTCAAAAAAATATTCCTAATGACATGTTTGCGAATCCCTTGGTGCGCGTTATCAGCTTTGTTTGAACAATAATGGTCATCAGTTTGAACATTTGCGAACATGATTCTTCAATTACATCTGTCTCATGTATTCGATGCTATTTCATTTCACTCTATGTTCATAAATAAAAGTTTTCTCGTCATTCTACGAGTGAGTACATTTTTTTGAGACACCCTGTATATATATATATATATATATATATATGATGTATAGGATGATTTTAATTCTTGTCCTGGAATCTGGTAAGACCAAGAGACCACAAGAAAGATATACTACAACATAATTAACTGGTCAATTGGGGAGAAGAAAATTAATATTCTTAACTTCTTTACCAACTCAAAGTTTGACGGGTAAAGGAGAACTTAAATAGAATATTCGACTGAAGTAAAAAGAAAAAAAAAAAAGAAAAAAAAAGAGAACAACTACCCTTTATATAATCGATTCCATAGGTGGCAATTTTTTTTAGGGGGGAGGGTTCACCCTAATGAATCTAAAAAATATATTTTGGGTTGTTTTATTTTCTGGCATATCAACACTTATATATATATATATATATATATATATATATATATATATATATATATATATATATATATATATAATTATGGCAAGTAAGCTACACAGAAAAGTTCGTTTCATAATTTAACGCTGAATCTAGTTTGTTTTAAGTAATTATCATTGATGTGATGTTTTCGGTTTAACATGTTCGTGGGATTCTGGTGAATCAGGGTGGACCCCCGGAATGATGGTATTATCGGGTAACTTCATACTTCCTAAAGCTTGCAAATTAAGAATGATTTTTTTTCTTTCAACCAGGGCAACGCCGATCAAGAATATAACAACTTTGTGGATGTTTGTTTTTTTTTGTAGCTTTTGACTTTTAGTTTGAATTACCTACTAGACAGGGGTTAGGGTAAATTAGGGTTAGGCTACACAGGACCTAACATAAAATACGTTTTTATGCCGATAATTTGACGAGGTTTAGAAAAGCGAGGTTGGATTGAAACGTCATCTAAAAATTCATCATCCCTTCATGT
>OY744549.1:54565665-54583165 GCA_963556195.1 Sepiola atlantica | reverse complement strand
TGTCCAATGAAAGGAGATTTACAGATGGAAAAGAAGGGTTTTCGTGAAGGCAGCATAGAAAAAAGTTCCAGAATGAAGTAAATCCAATAGAGAGATGTTAAGTTCAGTCATTATTTTTTATTTCTTTATATTTTTATTTATTTATATATATATATATATATAGTAATCCAGGTAGGGTAAAAATCCACAGGGTAAAAATCCAAAGGGAATCAAACCGGGTTTATAAAAGAGTGCTCAATAAAAATATAGAGCTGTATTGTGAATGCTTTTATTCAAACATGTACACGGTCTGCTACACTGGCATGTCGATGTTATCGATCTACAGCTCTCAAGAGCTGAGGTCTCATCAGGCAGAAAATTATAATATAATATAATTTTCTGCCTGATGAGACCTCAGCTCTTGAGAGCTGTAGATCGATAACATCGACATGCCAGTGTAGCAGACCGTGTACATGTTTGAATAAAAGCATTCACTATATATATATATATATATATATATATATATATATATATATATAAAAGGATAGCGTTTAAAAACCTTTTTTAGAATTTCATTTTCGAGGGAGATAATTTACTTCCGGCATTAGTAAAACGTCAAACGTCGTAGCATAATCACGTTGACGCGCCGGTTCTTATTAGGTCACCGAAGTTAAGCAACGCTGAGTCTGGTCAGTAGCAGATGGGTGACCATTTGGGAATACCAGGCGCTGTATGTGGCCTAGAGAGGACATGGGCTCCACCAAATTTCATCATGCCCACTGAAAAGTTATGACAGTGACGACGTCCCTTGATGTTATACGATATGGATAGATGGAGCCTTTGCCAAAAGAGGCATACCCTACAAGGCAGTAGAGTTGGGGGGGGGGGGGCTCAGAATATACCGTCAGTCAGCTCGGTCACTTGCATGCATTTTGTGATAAAACAGGAGGGACCACGAAAAGGTAGTATGCAAGCGGTTAGGGGGCAGAGGCTGTAACGGGTTTAAGACTAGCTTAGCCTAGATGCATGTTATTCTATGCTCAATTCTAGATTACAAGCATGAAAAAACCTAACGTCGTCATCTCTCCTAATCAGGATATACATGCGACTGGGGACCGCTTGTGTTCATATAAAAAAATGTCTCAGTCAGTGAAGTTAAAAGAAATTAGAAAACGTCTCAAACTGGAAAGTTTAAAAAAGAAAAAAAAAACGTATAAATTAGTATAGAAAGAAGAAAGGATAAAAAGAAAAGAAAACGTTTCATCATGGAAATAGAGTGAAGGATTTCTTTTCGAATTAATTTTAGATGGCTGGCGGGTGGATCGGATTTGCTATTTGCTTTCTCCCTTCCCCTAAACACTTGAAGTGGTTTTCGTTTGATAGTTTTTTATGCACCAAATTTTGTGACGGGGTGGATATTGTTGGGATTTTTCCTGTTCAAACGGGGGATGAAACCTCTGGTCCGCAGTGTAAGAAAGACGAGGCTTACAACGTGACAAGAAAACAACAACGGTTTAGTCAATAAAGAGAGTTTATATAACTAAAGAATAAGGAAGAAAGAGAAAGAAAGGAAGAAAAATGTTGGTTCCAAAATAAGGTAGTATTTGCAGACTTAACTTTGTCGTCTCGTCTTCTTAACAGGGTCTTCTCGTTTGGTGTGGTCTTTTGATGAAAAGATATAATTATATTTTTGAATAAGGGAGCTTTTTTTGGTTCAAGTGCGCAAAATACATGCTTGTTGGATCAAGCATGGCAGGTATAGACACAGAGGTTTGTGTCTTATCGACAGATTGCTGCAGGAAGGGAAATGTGAACCCGTTCAGTCGGCTGATGCTGGAAAAAGAGGACGATGGTTTCAAAAGAACCGCTGACGTCAGTTCGGCAGTCGATGGGAAAGGTGGCTTGTGATTGGTTGATTTTTATCCAATCACAGGGCACATAAAAAACTACTGTGTTATAATAATTTCTAATAATATAGGGTGGGCAAAAATAAGGGTCCTATTTTTAAAAATTCATAACTTTTTTATTTATTGATTTTTTTTTTGATTTTTTTTTAGAATAAGTAAAGGACCCCTTCCGAAGCAAGCATGAGCCGTATTAGCCCTAAAGAACGTACCCTCATTTAGAAAACATTATTTTTGCTTAAAAAACTCAAAACAGTGTAAAAAACAATACTTTAGTTTTTGTAAGTTTTAAGAAGTGTTTTTCGGCTAAAATTTGTTTTGTTTATTTCAAAAAATCTCGGAAGGGTCAGTCTACACACACATAAAGTTTGGTGAGTTTAACTTTTATTTTGTGGAAGTTATTCAAATTCAAGTTATTCAAATTTAAAGATAGGACCCTTATTTTGGCCCACCCTGTATATATTAATATATTTATCTACAAATTGGACTTTATTATAAAGTAAAGGATTATTATTTATTCATTATAATTACATATTATATTTATTTATTATAGTTACATAATGTTTAAGTAACGCCATTTTGATTTTTAAAACGTAATTTTTCTTTTTTGTGAACTATAAAAAAAGAAATTACACACAAACACACGAAACGGAGCTGTCAAAGCTAACATAGTGATATGAGACAAGAAAGAGAGAGTAGCAACCCTAGTTAAAGTCAATGTCCCTAATGATGCCAGCCTAAACAGAGCTGAAAGGTAGAAGATAACTAAATACCAAGGTTTTATGTACGGCATAAAAAGAAATTGGAACCTTAGGAAGACCTTAAGCGTTTCAGTAACCATAGGAGCTACCAGGCTCGTGAAAAATAATTTTAAAAAACTACCCAGTGAACCAAGTGCAGGAGAGACCCAAACAATTACACTTAAAGGAACGGTTAGAATCCTAAAAAGATCTCTCGGTTGGTGTATTCGAAATAGCGGGTGAATGTCTGGCATCTGGTAGAATGCCCCGCCCCCAGCAAGTACAAAAATATAAGAAAATGTTTAAAAAAAAGAAAAAGAAAAAAAGTAAGTTTAATCGTAAACGTTATGTTAATGGCGCCTTTTTTTCAAAGAAGTTTTTTTCATGAAATCGTAAGATAACCTTCTGACGAAACTGTCAACACATTTTCATTTTCATTTCCATAAATTTATCTCAATAAAACAGAACTTGCAGTTTCTAATCTATTTTTTTTTGTTTTTTTTCTATGTAAATGTTTTGAATTTCCAATCGTGTCGTCTGTTGTAATTCATGCAAAACATCGTTTCGTATGCATGAGTTGCTTCCCTTGCAACGGGATATCGTCGGCCATTTTTTTTTTAAATGTCAAACTTAGAATGAAATTTTGATTAACAAAAAAAAAAGACTTCCACAACTAAATATTGATAGATTTTCTGTTTATTTATTTGTTTGTTTATTTATTTTTACAAACTATTTGACAGCTGCAATTGCCTTCATGTTTGTCAATGAAACTGACAACATTAACTTTAGAAATAGGATGTTCAAAAATAAATTTAAAAAAAAAAACAAGAAGCAATGAATACAATTAATTTTACAAGATGAAAATGTGCTAAAGTTTATGAATTTTTAAATGATTGAAATTTTATATTTCACAGATGGAATCTTTATCATTTTCCCGTTGACGTGATATTGTTATTTGAGGTTATTTATTTATTTAACTTTTTTTTTTAATTTAATTTATTTATTTTTTATTTATTTACTTTTTTATTTTTATTTTTTATTTATTTACTTTTTTATTTTTATTTTTTATTTATTTACTTTTTTATTTTCATTTTTATTTATTTTTTATTTATTTAATTATTTATTTTTAATTTAAAATTCAAAAAAAAAATTTTAATTTAAAAATATTTTTTTTGTTTAAAATTTTTATTTATTCATTTATTATTTAATTTATTTTTTATTTAAAAAATTTTTTTTATTTATTAATTTATGAATTAATTTATTTTTTTATTTATTTATTTTTTAATTTTTTAACTAATTTATTTTTTATTTATTTATTTAACTTTGGTTTATGCTAAAACTGCCCCACCCCGCGTTTTTTTTTTTCATACTTATCGCTCCAGAATGTATCTCACTCCTGACATAAGAGCCAGATCAATCCTAAGATGGAATACTGTTGTCATATTTGGACTGGTGAATCTCCGTCCCATTTGAGGGTTCTTGATAAGGTGCAGAAACGTATCTGTAATTTGATTAGCCCCACTCTTTCTTTTTCTCTGCACCCTCTCTCTCACAGACGTGATGTTGCTAGTCTCAGTCTTTTCTATGAATACTATTATGGCATGTGTTCTTCAGACTTTTGTTCCAGCTCGTTTGACTCGTTGGTCTAGTGGTCTCCATCAATCCGCTGTTTTGATACCTCATTGTAATACAGCTTCCTATTCCAGTAGCTTCTTTCCAAGAACCGCAGACTTGTGGAACTCTCTTCCTGCTGACTGTTTTCCTCTTACCTATAACCTTGATTCTTTTCAAGACGAAGGCCAATAGGCATCGCCTGTCTTTGCGATAATCATATTTCGTTCTTGTCAGCTCCTTACATCAAGTGGCTTCATGCCTTGTCTGGAGCGGTTTCCATTTTTAAAAAAATGTATTTTTTAAATAGGGTTTTGAAAGTTAAATTTAGTTATTACAGTATCGTTTGGTCATTAAATTATGAATTAAACCAAATAATTATAATAGTTATAATAGTTATAATAGTTATAATAGTTATAATAGCTATAATAGCTATAATAGCTATAATAGTTATAATAGTTATAATAGTTATAATAGCTATAATAGTTATAATAGTTATAATAGCTATAATAGTTATAATAGTTATAATAGCTATAATAGTTATAATAGTTATAATAGTTATAATAGCTATAATAGCTATAATAGCTATAATAGTTATAATAGTTATAATAGCTATAATAGCTATAATAGCTATAATAGCTATAATAGTTATAATAGCTATAATAGCTATAATAGTTATAATAGCTATAATAGCTATAATAGCTATAATAGCTATAATAGTTATAATAGTTATAATAGCTATAATAGCTCTAATAGCTCTAATAGTTATAATAGCTATAATAGTTATAATAGTTATAATAGCTATAATAGTTATAATAGCTATAATAGTTATAATAGCTATAATAGTTATAATAGCTATAATAGTTATAATAGTTATAATAGCTATAATAGTTATAATAGCTATAATAGCTATAATAGCTATAATAGCTATAATAGTTATAATAGCTATAATAGCTATAATAGTTATAATAGTTATAATAGCTATAATAGCTATAATAGCTATAATAGTTATAATAGCTATAATAGCTATAATAGTTATAATAGTTATAATAGCTATAATAGTTATAATAGCTATAATAGTTATAATAGTTATAATAGCTATAATAGCTATAATAGCTATAATAGCTATAATAGTTATAATAGCTATAATAGCTATAATAGTTATAATAGTTATAATAGTTATAATAGCTATAATAGCTATAATAGTTATAATAGCTATGATAGTTATGATAGTTATAATAGCTCTAATAGCTCTAATAGTTATAATAGCTATAATAGTTATAATAGCTATAATAGTTATAATAGTTATAATAGCTATAATAGTTATAATAGCTATAATAGTTATAATAGCTATAATAGTTATAATAGTTATAATAGCTATAATAGTTATAATAGTTATAATAGCTATAATAGTTATAATAGCTATGATAGTTATGATAGCTATAATAGTTATGATAGTTATAATAGCTATAATAGTTATAATAGTTATAATAGCTATAATAGTTATAATAGCTATAATAGTTATAATAGCTATAATAGCTATAATAGCTATAATAGTTAAATAGCTATAATAGTTATAATAGCTATAATAGTTATAATAGCTATAATAGTTATAATAGCTATAATAGTTATAATAGTTATAATAGCTATAATAGTTATAATAGTTATAATAGCTATAATAGTTATAATAGCTATAATAGCTATAATAGTTATAATAGCTATAATAGTTATAATAGCTATAATAGTTATAATAGCTATAATAGCTATAATAGTTATAATAGCTATAATAGCTATAATAGCTATAATAGTTATAATAGTTATAATAGCTATAATAGTTATAATAGTTATAATAGCTATAATAGCTATAATAGTTATAATAGCTATAATAGCTATAATAGTTATAATAGCTATAATAGTTATAATAGTTATAATAGCTATAATAGTTATAATAGTTATAATAGTTATAATAGCTATAATAGCTATAATAGCTATAATAGTTATAATAGTTATAATAGCTATAATAGCTATAATAGCTATAATAGCTATAATAGTTATAATAGCTATAATAGCTATAATAGTTATAATAGCTATAATAGCTATAATAGCTATAATAGCTATAATAGTTATAATAGTTATAATAGCTATAATAGCTCTAATAGCTCTAATAGTTATAATAGCTATAATAGTTATAATAGTTATAATAGCTATAATAGTTATAATAGCTATAATAGTTATAATAGCTATAATAGTTATAATAGCTATAATAGTTATAATAGTTATAATAGCTATAATAGTTATAATAGCTATAATAGCTATAATAGCTATAATAGCTATAATAGTTATAATAGCTATAATAGCTATAATAGTTATAATAGTTATAATAGCTATAATAGCTATAATAGCTATAATAGTTATAATAGCTATAATAGCTATAATAGTTATAATAGTTATAATAGCTATAATAGTTATAATAGCTATAATAGTTATAATAGTTATAATAGCTATAATAGCTATAATAGCTATAATAGCTATAATAGTTATAATAGCTATAATAGCTATAATAGTTATAATAGTTATAATAGTTATAATAGCTATAATAGCTATAATAGTTATAATAGCTATGATAGTTATGATAGTTATAATAGCTCTAATAGCTCTAATAGTTATAATAGCTATAATAGTTATAATAGCTATAATAGTTATAATAGTTATAATAGCTATAATAGTTATAATAGCTATAATAGTTATAATAGCTATAATAGTTATAATAGTTATAATAGCTATAATAGTTATAATAGTTATAATAGCTATAATAGTTATAATAGCTATGATAGTTATGATAGCTATAATAGTTATGATAGTTATAATAGCTATAATAGTTATAATAGTTATAATAGCTATAATAGTTATAATAGCTATAATAGTTATAATAGCTATAATAGCTATAATAGCTATAATAGTTAAATAGCTATAATAGTTATAATAGCTATAATAGTTATAATAGCTATAATAGTTATAATAGCTATAATAGTTATAATAGTTATAATAGCTATAATAGTTATAATAGTTATAATAGTTATAATAGCTATAATAGCTATAATAGTTATAATAGCTATAATAGTTATAATAGCTATAATAGTTATAATAGCTATAATAGCTATAATAGTTATAATAGCTATAATAGCTATAATAGCTATAATAGTTATAATAGTTATAATAGCTATAATAGTTATAATAGTTATAATAGCTATAATAGCTATAATAGTTATAATAGCTATAATAGCTATAATAGTTATAATAGCTATAATAGTTATAATAGCTATAATAGTTATAATAGCTATAATAGCTATAATAGTTATAATAGCTATAATAGCTATAATAGCTATAATAGTTATAATAGTTATAATAGCTATAATAGTTATAATAGTTATAATAGCTATAATAGCTATAATAGTTATAATAGCTATAATAGCTATAATAGTTATAATAGTTATAAAACTAAAACTAATTTTGTTATAGTAATGTTTCAATCTTTATTTATAAAATTGTCATCATACCTAATGTTTTTGTATCAAAATTGTTTATTTTAATTAAATAATTTATTTTAAAGAAAAAAAACAATGCTATTTTATAATAAAACTAGCTGGTTTCGCCCGCTAACTCTCGCTTTACATTTATTATATATATATATATAAAATTTTCGAGATATATTTTGAAACTACATACCGGAAGATGTCTTCTTATTATCAACATCATCGTCAATCATCATCACAATCATCATCATCGGTTTAACAATTGTTTTACATGCTGGCATGTGTTGGACGGCTTTAAGAAATTGATTTCCAAACTAACCTATATCTGGCCAGGTCTTTATTTATTCCTCTTTTCCTCGGGTCCATTTTTATCACTTCCTCCCATGTTTTCCTTGGCATTTCCTCTGTAAACTGAACCTGCTATCTCAACTGTTCTACATCTACTAACCAAGTATAGTTAACAACAAAAAAGTGTTGGAAAGAAACAAATTTACTACAAATAACTGTTACCAAACGGTATAAAATTAATTTTCTATCGATCTGCATAGTTTTAAACTTTTGAAACTAATTTTTTTTTTTTTCAAAATCTGTTTTTTTACTTTCAGTTAACCGATTTCGTCAACCAAACATGGCCATCGATTTTTTTTTTTTAGGTGGTCGCTAATTTTAGGCTTAACCCTTAGGTGCTTTATATTTTATATTGGTTTGGAAAAAGTTTTTAAAAAAAAAAAACGTTTAATATAAAGTGGTATAAACGATTTTTGGAGAAAAAAATTATTTATTAAACAAAAATAAATGATGTCACAAATGTGCAACAAATGGCATAAAAGTTTACATGTATAATAAAAAAAAACACTACAATATATGCATCTAAATAATAATAATACACTTGAGGATCATAAAATAAATTTTTACTTACCATTATAATGACCAGATTTAAAAGTTTAAACTCTTGAATTAGGCAGATGACACACCGATGACATTCGCACGTCACATCGAAGATACTGATTACCTATTTTTTATTTTTTTTATTTTTTTTCACCCCTAACAAGGCAGGCCGCCACTGTAGACGTAAGGGGCTACTGAGAATTAGGGAATAGGTTTTGGGGTGTCATCCTAAGCTGTGTAGCGAGATGTCTGTTTACATTAGTTTAAACCTCTGCATGTCGGTATAGTTGGGGAAACAGGAAGCAGGGCGGGAGTTCCAGAGGCTGGCAGCACGAGGAAAGAAGTTATTGGAGTAGAAGGCTCTCCGGCATCTGGGGACCTCCACAGTGAATGGATGGGATTTAGTCGATTGTCGAGTTGGTCTAGTGAATTTACGTCGAGGGGACACCAGAGTAGCCAGTTCATCCGAGCATAATCCATTAAAGTATTTGTAAAACAAGCACAAGGATGCAACATTGCGGCGATGGGACAGGGGCTGGAGCTTGGTTGACAGTGAGAGACCTATTAAGTTGGCGACTCTTTTTTGGACCTTGTCAAGGAGGGAGAGAGTAGTAGATGATGCACCAGCCCAGATGTGGCAACAATACTCCATGCATGGACGGATGGTGGTTTTGTAGAGATACAGGATGATGTCAGGTGTGAGAAGTTCTCTAGCACAAGAGAGGGAGCCAACCTTCTTTGCTGCAGCCTTGGCAATGTCTTCAATGTATTTGTTCCAATTCATGTTACCTGTGAAGGTTAGGCCGAGCGGTTTGAATGTTGAACTCTCAAGTAGGGTGTTATTTGCCATGGCAATCGGTGGTTGAAGTGGTTTCTTAGCGGTTGTGCTGATGCAACATCATACTAATACCTACTCACACTTGCCAACGTGCTCGTTGCAGATGTGAAACAAGTTGCAGTTTGACACATTTTCATTGAATATTATATCAAATAGGCATTTTGTTGGAACGTGTCGTATTTGAAACAAAAAGCATTTAAGGGTTAAAAAAAAAAGAAAAAAGGCTTACGGTACCACTAACCGGGGATGGTTTCCAATCAGATTAAAGTAAGCTTCTTTTTTTTCTTTTTTTTTTTTAAACCTTTTAAGCCTGAAATTAGCGACCTCCTCAAAAAGAAAAAAATCGACCGCCATCCTTAATTGAAGAAATCTCTAACAAAACCATCAGTGACGAAACAAATTTTGAAATAATAAAACTTACAGTGTCAAAAGTTTAGATAGAAAATTAAATTTTCTATCGTTTGGTAACAATTATCCCCCCCCCCCCAATTTTGTCGCTGTTTACTATACAACACGTTTGCCCAATTTTCTTTCTAGTCTCGTAAGATCCAACAAGCCAAGTAATGTCGGAGTTATTTCCCTTTAACTGGCGAGATTATATTTTTGGAGCAGAAGAAATTGGTTGATTCGATTTTTAACATTTTCCGCTGGTGAAATATGGCGGTTCAAAATAAATTTACATGAAAACTCTTTGATATACTTACGTGTCAGGCAAAAGTAGGTATCTACACTAAGAATTAGGGGAAAATTATCGAGTAGAATTTTAATCAGTTTTATCATATTTTTCAGATTCGCCATTGATAAGGGCGCAAATACATGTAAAACAGGGGAGATGAGTCAGTCTGTCATTTCGCCAAGTCATAATCAATGGAGGATCTGAAAAATACGATAAAACTGATTAATATTTTTAATTAAAATTCTACTCGATAATTTTCCCTAATTTTTAGTGTAGATACCTACTTTTGCCTGATACGTAAGTACAGGGTGTCTCAAAAAAATGTACTCACTCGTAGAATGACGAGAAAACTTTTATTTATGAACATAGAGTGAAATGAAATAGCATCGAATACATGAGACAGATGTAATTGAAGAATCATGTTCGCAAATGTTCAAACTGATGACCATTATTGTTCAAACATTTCATTTCTCTCTATGTTCATAAATAAAGGTTTTCTCGTCATTCTAAGAGTGAGTACATTTTTTTGAGACACCCTATATTTTGATTCATTGTTTTCAACAATTGATTTTAACTAAGATTAACTTTGTTAAAATCAATTGTTGAAATCTTTCTAAAAAAAAAAAGAAATGTTTTTTGTATTAAAAAAAGAAAGAAAAAGTTGGCATTTTTTTTTGTATAGTTTCGGGAAATTTGCAGGCGTGACGTATGTACAACGAATGCTACGGAAACGAACGGAACTAGACGAAATGACGTATGCCGTTCCGAAAGTTAACGACCCCCCCCCCCCGCGCAAAAACTGCTTTTTTTTCTCAGGTTTTCATGGCAAGTTTAATTAGTTACCATACGACGGTAACACCGGAAGTTTCTCAGATTGGAAACGTTTTCACCTCATACGTATACTATTTTCTTGTTCCTCGTGCTGAAAAAATGAATTTGGCAAAACTACACGCGATGTCAAACTCAGTCGAAAATTGCATTTTGTTCTGCAAAGAAAAAGGTATTTGGTGCTTGTACAGAGAAGCGTCCGTATTAAATTATCAATACCATTTAAAAAAAAAAAAAACTATTATTATATACTTACGCAGCAGATTTAAATAAGTATCCTCACCAAAAATTAGGAAAAATGATCGAGTAGAATTTTAATTCAAAATAAAAATCAGTTTCATCGTATTTTGATGACTGCCATTGATTTATTACTTCTTCATATGACACTGAGTTATCTCCCCCTGAATTTCGTGTTTTTCGCTCGAATCAATGGCACACGAACTGGAAGAATTTTTTTTTTTTTTTCGCGATATCTGCGGTCAATATTTCGAGAGCACCCCCCCCCCCCCGCCCGTGTGATTGGAGTTCCTTGTATTAAAAAAAAAATCGGACCTTCCCCCTTTCACAAAAAAATCCCTAACCCTAATTCTAGCACGACACCTTAAACTAAAAAAATATTCCCTAATTAAAAAAAAAAATTTTTTTTTTTAAATACACGGTAAAAAAAAAACAACTAAATTGCTGGTATTAAAAAAGAATAAAAACTCGAAAAAAATACAATCACAGGGGGGGGGGGGGGCGTACACGGACTGGAAAATTTTTTTTTCGAGATATCTGCGGTCAATATTTCGAGAGCACCCCCCGCCCGTGTGATTGGAATTCCTTGTATTAAAAAAAAAATCGGACCTTCCCCCTCTCACAAAAAAAATCCCTAACCCTAATTCTAGCACGAACCCTTAAACTCGGATTCCCCCCCCCCCCCCACACACACACAAAAAAAAAATATTCCCTAATTAAAAAAAAAGACACTGTAAAAAAAAAAAAAACTAAATTGCTTGTATTAAAAAAAAATAATAAAAAACCCTGGAAAAAGTACAATAAAAAATGCTCTTTCTTTTAAGGCGTCTGTTTAAAAAAAAAAGTAGGTTAAAAATGTTATTTCCTTTAAAGTCGTCTGCTTCGAAAAAAAAAAGCTGAAAAAAATATAATAAAATGAGGACTTCGGGAATATTCGGAACGGTGTATCCTCTTTCGGTTAGTTCCGTTCGTTTTTGTAGAATTCGTTTTACAAACGTCATGCTTACGTCACGCCTGTAACTTGTTGGTCGCATTTCCTGAAACAGAACCCCCCTCCCCCCCTTTTTTTTTTCAATGGAAAAATATTTGAAATCAATGGTTACAAAAGTCAAGCATAAAATCGAAATTAGTTATATGCCTAACACGAACTAAAGAAGAGCCCAATAATAAATGCAGGTATTTCTTCAGATTAGGACCCGGGATAACTTTGACGCTCACCCTAGCCCTAACGACGGAGGTAAAGTTTGCTCGGGTCCTAATCTGAAGAAGCACCGAAATTCACAACTGTTGAGGCGTCCATCATCATCATCATCATCATCATCATCATTATAATAATAATAATAATAATAATAATAATAATAATAATAATAATAATTTTTTTTTTTAAACTGTAAACATGGCTGGTAAATCCTATTTGAGTCACCGAAAGATTGAAATGGGTTTCAGCGTTATTCGTCAACAACTCATTTTTATTATTAAAACTATGTTTATAAATAAAAAACGAAATAACATTGAAAACACCTAATTCAATTCGACCCGGGGTCAACTCCCCCACCAATCCCGTCTTGGGCTTTGAGATTCCGCCGGTCCTGTGCAGTTCTAGGGGTCCACCCTCACAGGCTTTGCCTTCTCACCCTTTGAGAAGGGGTTAGTTTATTGCTAATCGCCTGAGGCGCCCCTACCGGTGAATGCCGACGTGACTGCCCAGGCATTTTTTGTAGGTCAGAGTGCTCTCCCTTCACGAGGGCGTTGGCTTTTCAAATCCCATTTTCCTGACCTTGTGTCACATCTTACCGCTGTGCGAGGAAGATAAATTCAAACAAGCCAAATTTCATTGTACACGTGAAACGCCGAAATGAAACTACGCTTGGAAAAATATAGTCGCCATCTTTATAGGTCGAGAACGAGGCTCGAGGTCAATGAATAAATTCATAATTGTCTAGGTAAGGTTAGGCGACATTTTTGTTTGTTAAAAAATTTTTAACAACGAAAAAGAGTAAAATAATATTTTTATTTGCTTTTGTATCTAACCTATTGGTGCTTCTGCAGATTAGCGTACATAGTGGAAAAAAACGCTGAAAATCGCAGTTCCAATTAAATTAACCGGAAAACTCTTTGAAATACTTATGTATCAAGCAAAAATGGGTGTGTACACCAAAAATTAGCAAAAACTATCGAGTAGAATTGTAATAAAAAAAAAAATCCGTTATATCGTTTAATCGGGTTCGGCCATTGATTCGGGCCAAAAACACGAAATTCCGGGGGAGATAACTCAGTCTGTCATATTAACAAGTAATAAATCAATGGCAGTCATCAAAATACGATGAAACTGATTTTTATTTTTTAATTAAAATTCTACTCGATCATTTAAAAAACTTTTTGGTGAGGATACTTATTTAAATCTGCTGCGTAAGTATATAATACTGTTTTTGTATGGTATTTATAATTTAATACGGACGCTTCTCTGTACAAGCACCAACCTATTTTCTTTTCTAAAAAAAAATGGTTCTCTGTCTTATAACTTGAATCATCGCCCTTAAGCTTTGTTCTTGCTTTGTTTATAAAGATGGCGACTATATTTTTTCGGTGGTTCACGTGTACGATACAAATTAATATAACTTAGTATTTTTAATGTTTTTTTGGGTTTTTTTTGTATAATTTTATTTATTTTTTATTGTTTCGGAGATTTTTAGATGAAGATTGATAATTTAGAGTTGGATTATTTGGACTATTGTTCTCGTCTTGGACGTTATTCTCGCAACGTTTCGGCCGATGTAACCGCCGACCTTCTTCAGGTGTGTCTTCTCGAACTCGGGAATTTGTACGGAATTTCGACGAACGTGGATTAAATAAAATTCCGTACAGATTCCCGAGTTCGAGAAGACACACCTGAAGAAGGTGGGAGGTTACATCGGCCGAAGCGTTGCGAGAACAGTAGTCCAAATAATCTACTTATTTTTAGTATTTCTGCAGTTTATGAGCCGTACTGTTTTTTTTATTTTTAGATAGGATTTTCAAGTTAAATTCAGTTATTACGGTATTTTTTGCTTATTAAATTGTTAGGTGAAAGTACAGAATAGTTAACAAAGCCCCTCCCTCCCCATGTTAAGAATGGGTTTCTGAATAATAATGTTATTATTTCCACACGGTCTGTAAACTACAGAAGTACCTTATATATATATATATATATATATATATATATATATATATATATATATATATATATATAAGGTTCATATTATATTTCAATAACCATGTTTTTATTTTATCATTTTTATGTTTTCACATTTCCAAAAAGCATAACATTTTTGTGAGATATATTTTTTTTACGGTCCGTTTCATTTGTCTTGTGCCAAACAACATTTTTATGTCAATATCGTCTCTGCAACATTACAAAATCATCAGAAAAATTCACAAAGAGTAAAAAGTGTCTTGAAAAAACCTACACTGTACAGTGGTTCATTTTGGGGTGAAACCAAACAAAAAACAAAGAAAAGACCAAACTCACACGTGGGGGAACCCACTAATACGCCATATATATATATATATATATATATATATATATAATACAAATATGAAACTAAAAGTATACTTTTTAGTAGATAGAATCTATAGTGAAATGGTTTAAGCTCAATATACGAGAGAGAGCAATTATAAAGATAGATGAAAGAAGAGGGATAAACATGTACGAATGACGAATTTATTTCAACTTCGATTGTTCAATGCAAGGTGTACTAAGTAAAAACATGTTTATTATTCTTTCCTTAATCCAAGGTTTTTCAAAGATTAAAATCTTATCACCACTGCCAACTTATCTATCTATGTAATTCCTCTGATGATAAGATTTTAATCTTTGAAAAGCCTTGGCTTAAGGAAAGAAAAATAAACATGTTTTTACTGAGTACACCTTGCATTGAACAATCGAAGTTGAAATAAATTTGTCATTCGTACATGTTTATCCCTCTTCTTTCATCTATCTTTATATATATATATATATATATATATATATATAAATTTTGTTGTAAGTTGTGCGAAAAATTTCAGCAGAGTGCTCGATTAATTGAGAGATGTAAAATTGAGAATTTAATTTTCAATTTTACATTCTCAGAATTAAGAGGATAACTATATAGATTTATTTATTTAGTACAGAAAATCAGTACAGCATCGGTACCGTCGGTTTCGAGTTCGGAAGGGGTCCAAACTTTCGCCAGTCTCCGTTCATACTGCTTCGCAACAGTACCAAACGAGTCTGAAGAAAGTTTGGTAGGGCGGACCCCTTTCGAACTCGAAACCGACGGTACCGATGTTGTACTAAATAAAATAATATATATATATATATTTACTAAAATATGGTTTAAGTAAAAATGAGTTGTTTGCAAGTAATACCGAAACCCATTTCACTCTCAATAATTTGGGTGACTGAAATAGGAATTAACGAACAGATAAGAGACTGATAAAATTATTTCGATGAAATAATTGATGAATTAATAAACACGTTTTAAAAAAAAAAAAAAAATTAAAAAAAAAAGAAAAAAAGTGGCATTTGTAATACGATGGAAAGATGGCCACCATAAATGGGTTTCTTGATTTTTCTAAGGGAGATAATTCTACATGGCTTATTAATTTTTCTTCGAGTTATAGTGATTTTATTAACACGGTATTTAGGAGCCTTTTTCGTAATATATACGAAATATTATTATTTTTTTAAGTTTAATTGTTAACATCTACAATGCTTTATTTTCATAAAAACATTTAAAAAAAACTCACGCATTTTTTTTTATTAATATATAAACTTTAGTAAAGGTGTATTTTGTTTTTAAAACAATAATACATTTTCACTTAGATTTAAAAAAATAATAATGGTTTCATTATATTCCGTGATTGTTAATTAATAAATATTGAAAATTTCATTAAAATTGGTTAATTTCCTGTAGGGACCTCCAATTGCATGTGAAGAACGGTGACGTCACTATTTCATGTGTACGTTAAGAAGTCATACATTCGTTTTGCTTTACCGATTGCAAAAAAAACTCTCTCAAATAAAGTTATACTTGTTTTAAAGTAAAATAGTTTAGTTAAAGGTTACATTATCAAATTCTGAAAGAAACCCTTCTTCATTGTCCGATGAAACTACGAAATTTTCTTGTTTTACGACACACGGGGTAGTGTTTACTAAACATCGCGTGAGACATGGCAAGATATTATCTATGTACGGATGAACAGAAGTGAAACAAATTACTTTACTACTATGGTGTAAACAAAATTAACGGTTTGTTTTAACCATTTTTTTCTTCCTTGAGACAAAATATTACTGCAAGTAACGATTTATCTATTTTGTTTTGTTAGCATTTGACTTAAATTTGGGTTAAATTTTATATAATAAAAATTAAACTAAAAATGAAAATGGAGAAAGTATTGTGGTTTGTTAATGATTAAAAATATTCGTCAATTGAATAATAAAAATTCAAAGTAAAAATAAGTTTATATTTCGAAATGGATAAACATTTTAATTTGAAAAAAGAAAAATGATAAAAAGTATTATAAATATATAATAATAATAATAATAATTAATTACTTTTGTCAACGTTTTTTCTTATTAGTGTTACTGTTTACAAATTAGCGTGCGGCGTGCACCAATTTTACTCTAAAAATGTATGCGCATGCGCGTGGGACAATTTCACTTTAAAAATTGACGTGTTAATTATGGCTAGTATTGCGTTCCATAGTTGCGGCAAAATCAGTTAGTGCAAAAAAAATTTCTTACTTCTAGCAAATGAAGTAGTTTTTTCCAAGTACATAATATGACATCCGCCACAACTTTAGTCTTTTACGATTCATAATACTTCGGGCTATATTATATTAAAATATTTTGAAAAATTTCGAACACGAATATGTTCAAAAATGATGTTTAAAACCGATAAACTCGATCAATACGATCAAATGAATAAATGTCTCTGAAAATAAAAATTATTTCGTAAAACTTTTTTTTTTTTTGCATTTCAATAAATCACAGTATATTTTATTGAGAAAAGGTAAAAAAAAATTCAAAACATAATAATATTGCTTTTATTTCCACTTTTTATTTGTGCATTCACGGACCAGTTTACTAAAACAGTTTACGTAAAATTTAATAAAATTAATCCAATGTGTTTTTTAAAAGAGTTTAGTTTTATATAAGAAAAAAAAATCGCCGGATGACAATATATTTCGTTCAATATTTCATAAAATGAAACAGGGGGGGGGGGGGAATCACGTAAAAAAAATAT
>OY744549.1:54520665-54560665 GCA_963556195.1 Sepiola atlantica | reverse complement strand
AATAGATCATTCAGTGAAGACCGGGGTTGTTCCAATAAAAAACAAGCTCGATGATACTCGATTACAGAGTACAGAGCATTTATATGTGATTTTATGAAGGCTTACCAAAGCATTCCTTTCAAGACACCAATGATCACCATTAAAGATATTTTTTCTTACAAATACTATTTATTCAGCATTCCTTTCAAGACACCAATGATCACCATTAAAGATATTTTTTCTTACAAATACTATTTATTCAAAATAAATAGTATTTGTAAGAAAAAATATCTTTAATGGTGATCATTGGTGTCTTGAAAGGAATGCTTTGGTAAGCCTTCATAAAATCACATATATATATATATATATACTTTTCATTATATATATATATACTTTTCATTATTTATATATATATATATATATATATATACTTTTCATTATATATATATACTTTTCATTAAATATATATATATATATATATATATATATATATATATATATATATGGGAAGAGAAGGATGAAGGTAATCCGACGTGATGGTAAAATGAAAAAGGAAAACCAAAAACTGGGTGTTTTTTATGTGTACATCAACGTTTCGTCTTTATTTATAAGACTTCATCAGGATGATGATATAGGGAAAAGATATCATGCAAGCACAGATACATGTAGGGTAGACATGTTGGGAAGAAAAATAAAATAAAATGAAAAATAATGGCAGCGTCTTGCTGGACGTCCGTACTTGTTAGAGAATGAAAATGAGTGGGAGAAAAAAGGGGAAGGGTGGAGGGAGCAAGGACTACTGTGGCTGGCGATGAGAGAAAGAGGTGGGGGATGAGCAGGGGTAAAATGGATGGCAGAAGAGAGATTGGAGGAAGAGGGGGAGGGGGTGTTTGACCAGATGGCTGTGGTCGAGATTGAAGGGGAAGAGTGTCCCTTGCAATGATTGCCATCAATTCTACGTGGGAGAAACACAACGTGAATTAAAGAAACGATTAAATGAACATAAAAGGGACATAAAAAACAACAACCCTCTTAGTGCACTTTTCTCCCATGCTCTAGAATATGGTCATGCATTCAAATTTGAACAAGCCAAAATCACCAAACACATCCACAACAAATCTCGGCGAAGATTATTGGAAACTGCCCTCATCACATCCTCCACTACTATCAAGCAGCGAAATGGTTTCTTTAACCTATCACCCTTAATAAGCAAGATCATCCTCACAGAACAAAGTCTTTTGCCTGATCATGGCTAACTTTTATTTTCATCTCTAACCTTATGACACTCTTCCATTCACCCACACCCTTCCCTCTTCTCCCTGAATCTTCTCTTATTTTTCCTCACTTTTTTCCCTCACATTTTTAATACTACAGTCCAAATAAACTTTCTCATGTTCCAAATATTTCAAATATTCCTCACCCACCCTTTCAATCACCCCCTCCCCCACCCACTCCAATCCCTCACTCATTGCTATCATTTTCCAAATATTTCAAATATTTCACACCGTATCACGACAAATCCTCCCTCTTCCCCCTCTCATCTATTTTCTCCCATACCTCTTCTTAAATTCCCTCATTTTCTCCAAACGCTCTCTAAGACCATAACTTTCGCCCATCCACCAAAATCACAGCCCCCCCCCCTCCCTCTCTACCCATCCCCATTTTCCCTGCATACACCCCCCACACACAAACATTCCAACTCACTCTTCCCCTTCAATCTCGACCACAGCCATCTGGTCAAACACCCCCTCCCCCTCTTCCTCCAATCTCTCTCTGCCATCCATTTTACCCCTGCTCATCCCCCACCTCTTTCTCTCATCGCCAGCCACAGTAGTCCTTGCTCCCTCCACCCTTCCCCTTTTTTCTCCCACTCATTTTCATTCTCTAACAAGTACGGACGTCCAGCAAGACGCTGCCATTATTTTTCATTTTATTTTATTTTTCTTCCCAACATGTCTACCCTACATGTATCTGTGCTTGCATGATATCTTTTCCCTATATCATCATCCTGATGAAGTCTTATAAATAAAGACGAAACGTTGATGTACACATAAAAAACATCCAGTTTTTGGTTTTCCTTTTTCATTTTACCATATATATATATATATATATATATATATATATATATATATATATACTTTTCATTCTATATATATAATATATATATATATATATACAGACACACACACATTTATTGATATGTTTAATGGTGTGTAATGATTATAACATTGAACTTTGTTGTCAGCGAAGTAATTAGGAATCATTGGAGTTGAATTTTAGTCGTTTGACTGATTGTACATAAAAAAAAACCCAGTTCGTCTGTAACACACACACGCATACAGACACATAAACACACACATACACACGTGCATGCCCCTCCCTATCCCCCCTCCCCCCGCGAGTGATGCCTCGTAGTCATATATCGATTATTGTTGTTGTAGTGCTGAAAACAAAGCAAGAATCGGGTTTCATGTTTCTGCGCGGTGCCAATTTCCTGGCAAACGAAAACACATGCCGCACGTGCCCTCGGCAATAGTTGCGCGCACGCGCAAATGAAACGGGGTTGACTGCTTTTCCATTTTTCTCCCCCCCCCTCCTCCCTTTTTTTTTTAGTTGTATCTTTTGTGAGGAAGGCCGAAGGAACAGCCGAAAAATTTTGTTCTCTTAGAAAAAAAAAATGGAGGATTTTTTTTTTTTTGTTTTAAGGGACATTTTGTATTCCTATACGTCAACATTTTCAAATCCCACTTTCCCGACCTTGTGTCACATCTTACGAAAGAAAGAAATACAGAAAAGATATAAACATTCATATATTTGTCATACCAATTTTTTTATACATATATATATATATATATATATATATATATATATATATATATATATCACGTTGACACACCGGTTCCCGTTAGATCATCGAAGTTAAGCGGCGTCGAGCCTGGCCAGTACTAAATGGGTGACCATTTGCGAATACCAGGTGCTGTATATGCTCTCTGCTTATCTCGGCATTGTTTCCAGTCGTCTTGTATTACTATTTGCCATTGGAATCAAGCAATGCCGACTCAGGAGAGCGATTGTTGGGGATTGCGCAACCCTTGCAATTACAAATTCACGCGCGGGCAGCCCCTGGTGGGGCACTCATACGTCGAAATCGACGGGAGAGTCCATCATATATATATATATATATATATACACCAAGAGATATTTTTATATATTAATCAACGTTTCGTCTTTATTGTAAGACTTCTTCAGGATGATAATTTTAAGAAAAATGTCGGAGACACTTTCCTAAATTATAAATTTTACAAAAGAAAAATGTAATTATAATGTGTCCACTTTACTCACCCTGTTGCCTAAAATACATATTCCATAATTAATACTGATAAGTTCAATAGTTTTAGCCCATACATATTATTATAAGAATTATATAAAACAAAACAAAAAACTAAAATAAAAACACTTTACACCAGGGAGAATGTCGCCGTTTGGGAGTGATAAATAATATATATATATATATATATATATTAATCATAGGTAAAAAAAATTTTTTAATTAATATTATTTATTTAAAATTAATATTGTTATATATATATATATATATATATATATATATACATTATAATATAAAATGAAGTAATAAAATAAGGTGTCAATCAAATTTTATTAGAATTCAAAGTTCAAGCAAAGTATCCTTAAGTCCTTAGCTCATGAGTTTTCAAAGATAATTCTTCTCTTCAGAGGACCATTACCGCAGTTATACTACTACAGGTAATAAAATTACGCTTTGAAAATATATAAAATTATATACACAAATACATAAAAATACATAACATCAAACATATCAACCCAAAAACATACTTTTTGTTGAATCCATACAGTCCATACAAATTGAGAAGCATAATCAGGAAAGACATTACTCCAAGTTATAAACAGCAGTCCATATACGTGAAATTGAAGGGACCGGCAAAGTTATCCAGTCGCGAAATGTGTCCATATTCAATGTTAATGATAAATAAATCAAATAATACAAAAAGTCCAATCAAAGTTCCAAAATCCTGACATGTGCAACCCAAGTCAAATCAAAGTTTGTTGTTTAATTAGAAAACTCGTTAAATCCGAATTGAGCAAAATAAGACTGAATCCCCATCACATCTTGCCAGCAGAGCGAAAAATATATATATATATATATATATATTTATCACTCTTTTTTCTTCTATCTCTCTCTCTCTATATATATATATATATAACAATATTAATTTTAAATAAATAATATTAATTTTTTTTACCTATGATTATTTCGTGTTTTAAGAATAATTAGTGATGTCTGAAGAATGAAAAATGAAACTGTTGAGAAAACTGGAATTTTCAAAATAATAAAAATAAATTAAATTAAATCTATTTTTTATTTATTATTATTAATTATTATTTTTTTTATTTCTCTTCTACTCCGCTCAATTCAATTACTTAGTGACATTTCAAGTATGTATATTTGAAAATCAGTTGCCCTTAATGGTAATGCCTTACGATACGGAAGAACACGCATTGCTTTTTTTTTAAATAGACAACGGATTACTGATCCTATCGGCGGAGACATTTCGCGTAAACTGATTTGAACGTTGAAAAAAGGAATGAATGCTGTACGTTTTTGAAAATTCCAGTTTTCTCAACAGTTTCATTTTTCTTCATTTTCTTCATTTCGTATCATTCTTTGAGAAAGAGCGGAGGGCTGCTCGAAATAGCAGAATAAAATATATATACTCTTCTCTGTTTTCAGATGCTCCTCAAGTTTTTCCTTGGAACATTCCAACTTTGCGCTCTTGAACACGTCCTTAGAAAACTATATATATATATATATATATAATCAAGGGAGGCGCGAGAGCGCTCTATCCCTTAACGGACTTCAAGAATGGGCTATGCTGGAAATCTCATTTCTTTGATCAATCATAACTCAAAAACCAATAAACCAAATTAGTTAAAACTTTGCACAAAATTTTTATTTGATAGGTTCTATAAGTGTGTAGAATTTCAGCATCATTAGTCAAGGCAACCCAGAGATCCAGAAAGTTCAATCATGAAATCATGTTATCTGTGTATACGTATGTGCCACCCTGTATCTCATCAACTATGTGATAGATTCAGCTGATTTTTGGCAGAGATAGAGGTTATGGTGTCTAGTTGATGGCATTTTAATTTCAGTTTACCATATACCTTAGTTTTCCAGAAAATTCAAAAGAACCTTATGAGAAGGCATTGTATTGAGGCATAGCCTTTACAAAAGTAGTGAAATTCCATGAAAAATGCCAGTATACTGAAATCATATGCCCTTAATAAGGTTAAGATGAAAATTCATATACACTAAATGTACAAAAGCAAGGAAATTCTCAAATTTTTATACTTTTATTGTCATTAAGGGTATGACTACATATCAATCAAACCATTTCATTATCACATCACTACAGTATAAATCTCTATGCATGAGTGGATGAAGTGTGTGAGGTGCGCTGAAGAAAAATTCCTACCAGTAAAATACATAGACCTGTTGTGCTCGCATACCCTTAATGACAATAAAAGTGTAAACATTTGAGAATTTTCTTGCTTTTGTACATTTAGTGTATATGAATTTTCATCTTAACCCTATTAAGGGCACATGATTTCAGTATATTGGCATTTATCATGGAATATATATATATATATGTGTGTGTGTGTGCAAACATCATTAAAAATGGCAGAATTCGTCTGTTTAATTATACCTTTTTTTATTTTTTCAATTTTGCTGATGGTCTTTTTTGTATTAAAATAAAAAAAATAAAAATAAATGTTCCATAGGTTTCGCAGATTTCATGAACGTTTTCGATTCTTTGTCAACTCATCTTCAGGTGTCAAAAGCAAATGAACAAAAAAGCTGGAGAAGGAAGAGAATTGTTTAAAAGACGGCCGAGAAACGCGCATAGAACGTTTTTCCAGGAAGTCTTTGACGATTTTAAATTCAGCAACGCTGGAAGGCATCACCAAACAAAATTGCATTACGTTAATCATTTTAAAATGTCACCACTGGTTTCATATGTGATGTTGTTAATTTTAGATTGTTGTGTTTTTATGTAGATAGCTTCGAGTATTTTTAATTTTTTTAAATTGGTTTCGGAATATATATATATATATATGTTTCTCTTTCAGCACATCTCTTTAATGTGTAATTAGTCGCTTCCGCTTAATAAACCGGTATCGTCCAGGCCTTTGGGTCTGGATTAACGCCAGTCTATTGGGGGTTGTCTGGTCCTGTGCAGTTCTAGGAGGTGCACCCTCCCAGGCTTTGCCTCCCCTCTTTGGGGAGGAGTAAGTTTATTGCTTACTGTCTGAGGCGCCCCTACCGGGGAATGCCGACAGGGCTGCCCAGGCAATTTTGAAACAGCCAGAGTGCTCAAATTCTCGAGCGCTGGTTCTTTCCCACTTTCCGTCACATCTTACCTTGTGGGAGGAAGATAAATCGAAGTCGCTTCCAAATGATAAGAGAAAATATGCGTATCAAAGTTTTGTCACATATTAACAGGTCACAAGTTTTGTCACATATTAACAGGTCACAAGTTTTGTCACATATTAACAGGTCACAAGTTTTGTCACATATTAACAGGTCACATGCGCCGCATACTTCTGTATCGTGACTAAAATGAATTCATGTGTATCTCGTATGCGTAACAAATTCATTGTCACAATATATCAAGTGTCTTGGTCTTCGGGTCTTGATTCCGCCGGTTTGTAGTTTGCAGTTCTAGGAGGTGCACCCTCCCAGGCTTTGGAGTAAGTTTATCACTTACTTCCTGAGGTGCCCCTACCGGGGAATGCCGACGGGGCTGTTGAGGCATTTTTTGTAGGCCAAAGTGCTCACCTTCTCGGACGCTGGCTGTTCAAATCCCACTTTCCCGACCTTGTGTCACATCTTACCGCTGTGGGAGGAAGATAAATAGGAGCTTCGAGTATTTTTAATTTTTTTAAATTGGTTTCGGAATGTATAATTTTATTGTTATTAACTAGAATTTGTCTTAAATGTTAAATGTGGCTAATATAACTGTACCACCGTTTGTGGGATTTGAACCCTGGACCCGAATCAATGGTAGTTAACTCCAATCCAACATCCTTATCCATTCGGTCACGGTGACAGCCATATTAAATGTGCGATAAAAAAAACTATATTTATTTATAGTATGGCAAAGTCGTCTCTCGCCCGTCTGCAGTGCAATGACAGCTCCATGATCAGATGGATCTGCAATGTGAAATCTGACCAAACCCAACACATCAGGTCGGAGGAGTTGTCGAAAGCATTACACTTGCCCAGCATGGAGGTTATCCTAACGATGAATCGATTACGCTGGTATGGTCATGTGGAACGTTCATCTTCCTGGATAAACCGTTGCAGAAGCATGAATGTCTTGAATTGCAGGACGGTTGACCGGCCAAGGAAAACTTTGAAGCAAGTGATTGCACAAGATCGCACAGAGTAGAAATTTTGAGACTGCTGACCTGCTGAATCAGAAAACGTCTGACCCCTGAACAAGGAAAAAGTGACGTTAAATGAATAGAAAAAGAAGTAAGTCTCAAGTAGGGGTCAGGTTGCCGCTCTCGAAAAGATGCAACTGAAAATAATGAGAATTACATCGGCCGAAACGTTGTGAAAATAACAAACAAGATCAGAATAGTCGTCCGGATTTTATTATTTTATATTTTCACGTTGAATCACTTTGTGAAACACTTTGTGAATTTTTTTGTAAATTTCTTTTTATTGACTTTCATTATTTTTTTTTTATTTTTCCAGGTGAACGAAGAATGCAAAAGCTTAAAAGAAAGTCTCGCTCAGCAGGAAAATGAATGTTTGTTGGCCAAGGAACAAGTTTCAGTCTTGGAGTCCAAAATTAACTCCCTTGAACTCATTATAAAGGTATGGTTCCTTTTAATATATACAAACAGGAACCGGAGTGGAAAAAATATGGTAAAAATGTAAAATTACACGTGCGTTTTTTTTTTTCATAATTAATTTTTATCTTTTTGAAGTTATCTTATCGTTTCAACGTAGATCATCATATTACAAATTTTTTTTTTTTTTTTACTTATTTGTTTGTTTATTTATGTATTGTTAGCCTAAGGTAAATTTTATTCTGTGCAGGCAGCTGGTTGTTATCTCACTTCTACAGTTTAATAGACCTCCAAAATCTATTAAACTGTAGAAGTGAGATAGCAAGTAAAAAAAAAACTAAACTAAACTAAAACCTAACAACTTAAAAACTAAAACCTAAAATTGAAATACAAGAAACCACGTGTTAAAGTAAGGTAAAAATGTAAAAATGTTGGAATTTTCTCGCTAGAAGGAAAAATTAGAGTCAGGGTTATGTGTCATATTGCGGATAAGCTGATCAAATCTTTCTCTTTTTTTCTGTATCGCAAGAGAGAGTGTTTGGGTTCAGGACAGTTGTTCCCTCTCCCCTATGAGGGATGGGTTGGAGGTATGTATACTGGGATAAGAAAAATAAAAATGTTATTTAACAGTTATTTAAAAGTTTTTAAAAAGTTTTTAAAGTTTTTTTTTTAATAATTAATTTTAATCTATTTGAAGTTATCTTATAGTTTCAACATAGATCATCATGTTACAATTTTTTTTACTTATTTGTTTGTTTACTTATGTATTGTTAGCCTAAGGTAAATTTTATTCTGTGCAGGCAGCTGTTTTCTATCTTACTTTTACTGTTTAATAGACCTCTAAAATCTTGGAAACGATCGTATGCCAAATAATCGTCATGTTTGAATTCTTGGAACTGATATAATATATATATATATATATATATATATAAACTCTATTAAACTATAGAAGTGAGATAGCAAAGAGCTGCCTGTACAGAATAAAATTCACCTTAGGCTAACAATAAATAAATAAATTAACAAAAAAAATAAGTTAAAAAAACTAAACTTAAACCTAACAACTTAAAAACTAAAACATAAAATAGAAATACAAGGAACTACGTGTTAAAATAAGTTAACCCATTATATTGACACAACAAAGAAACAGGATATAGGCCACTCTATAGAAAATAGAACAATAGAACAAAATAAGAAGGAAAACATATGAGACCTTTGTTGGTAAGAATCCCAATGATTGGCTAAAAGAACAACAAAGAATCTGATTGGTTAACTAGCTAGCCGTGTATATAAAAGCACCCGGCAAAACTAACTCCATGCATTTTAGCCTGAAGATTCTCCCCGGGGAGGAAACACGGGAGCCTCTGTGTAACTTAATTGCCATAAATATATTTTTATAACTTACTATATATATATATATATATATATATATATGAAAAAGGGTAGTGCAGTATTAGTGCAGTTCCAACGAGAGAAAAGTATATATGTAAAGGAGTAAGGCTACCAACATTTGTAAAAAGTTTTTTTCAACATTTATTTATTATTTTGTTATTTTATAATTTTATATAACGCGTTTCAAGCGGTGTTCCGCTATCAGATATGTAAATCCATTTGAAGAAATGTCTTTTGATTTGAAAAAGTGTTGTTTCATTTGAGGAAATGTGTTATTGTTTGGTGTTTTTTGCGCATGTGTTGGTGTGTGTGTATGTGTTTTCATATATTTTAAAATATCAAAACACATACACACCACCTGCAAACCCACACATGCGCAAAAACGCCAAACAATAACACATTTCCTCAAATGAAACAACACTCTTATAAATCGAAGCAGACTACTGCTTGAAACGCATTAGATAAAATGATAAAATAACAAAATTGTTAGGAAAGCTAACAAAAACGATTTACTTCCCTTGCATCATTTCGGAAGGTTAAGAGTTATCGCCCTTGCAAATGAAGAGATGCCTGGAGAGAAAAGTAAACAGACCGACGTTTCTTGAAACTGTGTATATTTCATCTCGCATGCAGCGGAAAATAACTAATTATTTTATTCTGTGTTTCAGTTTAATAAATTTGTTAACCTTTTATCTTGAAAGTTCATTCATTTTATTCACAAGTAATTATTCTTTATAACCTAAATACCAAGGTTACAAAAATAATAAGTAAATGTTGAAAAAACTTTTTACAAATGTTGATATCCTTACTCCTTTAAATATATATATATATATATATATATATATATATATATATATATATGATCAAAATAAACCAAAGTGAAAACTTTCAGTAGATGTAACCTATTGTGAAAAGGATTAGCTCAATATACGAGATAGAGCAATAGTAGAGATAGAAGAAAAAAGAGTGATAAATATGAGACGATTGTCCAGATTTATTTCAAATTTCAATTGTTCAATGCAAGGTGTATTCAGTAATAAACTAGTGTTTATTATTCTTTCCTTAAGCCAAGGCTTTTCAAAGATCGAAATCTTATCATCAGAGGAGAGATACAGATGGATAAGTTGGCTTTCGAAAAAACCAAAGTTCAAATATTTGAAAAATATGAAAATTATTATTAAAAATTATTAAAATAATTTTTGTTAAAAAAACGAGTTGAATGAAAAGAAAAGTTCCGTGAAAAAGATATGCAAATTGTCCGGGTGGTAAATTTCCGTTGAAAAGAAGTCCGGTGAATTGTAGAGAGTGAAGAGAAACTCTTTGCGAGGGAGCAGATTGGAGAAAGTGCTCAAAATATAGGTAAGTCCAGACGCACTTAAAGGGGGTTGAGAAGAGGAAAACAGGCCATTTTTTTTATGTACTTCCAGGACCAAATAAAATAGATGAATCTCATTCAAGGTTTAAATCCGAATGAGGCAAAAAGGCAAAATTGTTAAAGATTTTGGGGTTTAGTTTAATTTGCATTGAACAATTGAAATTTGAAATAAATCTGGACAATCGTCTCATATTTATCACTCTTTTTTCTTCTATCTATATATATATATATATATATATATATATACACACACACACACAAGATGAGAGATAAGAATAAAAATTGTGTAGCTACAATATTTATTAAGACATCAGAAGTTCTAAAGCAAGGAGTTTCATTATCCTTAATCCATGGATTTTCAAAGACAAACTCTTTTCATGACTCGGTAATCTAACTCTAACTTGTTTTAATAAATATTGTATTTATACAATTTTTTATTCTCATTTTTCATCTCTTGAATTGAGTGCTCTATTCAATATTGAGCTTCATATAATCACGACAGATCATTATTTAAGGATACATCACTTATCTTTAAATCAGTATTATTGATTTATATATATATATATATATAGTCTCGGAAGTTTCTCAACCATTAAAACTATATTTTAAAAAAAACAACAAAAAAAAACAAACTTATAGTCCCAAGTCTTCCAGTGGAAAATCACTCATGTAAGTCAATTTATTTTTTACAGTTATTATATTAGTTTATTTTTAACACTATTTTAAGGGATCATCAGTTGTTTACCATGAAAAACTGTTTCGGGAATTTAAAAACAAGACAGTATTTAATTTCATGGCTTCCCAGCAGAGTTGATCAGACCTCACTTCCCTTAAAAGACAAAAACATAAACGTTCCTTATACTAAATCTACGATATATATATATATATATAAATAAATAAAGAACGAATAATATCTAAAATAATTAAAATACCAGCATGCCTTGTCATTTCCGTTCTTCTCAAAACCGTGTATTACAACTCAGCGGATAACGTCACACCAACCCAAGGACGTCTTACCAATAAACAAAAGTAAAAGTTTGTTTATTTTATAAAAAAAAAAAAGAGAAAAAATATATATCTCTGATGATGGAGAATTTCTCCGAAATTAATTGGAAAAAAAGAAAAAAGAAATAAATTTGTCTCGCATTGTAAAAAGGGCTTCTATCGTCTTTTATATTACTTTTCAGTCAATGCTTATAAAAAAAAGAAAAGAACGGATAATATCTAAAGTAATTATATATATATATATATATATATATATATATATATATATATATATAAGGATGAAAAGGAATTAGAAAAGCGACGAAGGCAGATCTTTTTTCAATTCAGTTGCTCAATGCAAGGTATATTCCGCAAAAATTAATTGCTTTTTTGTGGAATATACCTTGCATTGAGCAACTGAATTGAAAAAAGATTTGCCTCCGTCGCTTTTCTAATTCCTTTTCACCGTTCTATCTAACTATCTATCTGCTCTATCCGGTATATTGAGCTGTATACTTTTCACAATAGGTTTTACCTTTCCTAAAAGTTCGCTTTTAGTTCTCTACTTTATATATATATATATATATATATATATATATATATATATACATATATATATAAGTGTTTTAAGGTTCATATTCTTTTTTAAGAAGCATCTATTGTTAAATTTAATAAGAAATAGGTAGATGCGAAAAAAAAAAATATGAACCTTAAAACACTTATACAAATTACGTGCGCATTCACGTTCTCATATTTGAAAGTGGGGAAACAACAACTAACCCCTTTGGCCAGGCTGGAACAACAAAAGCCGGTAGGAAAAAAATACAAATCCGATGACATCAGGATATATTACACACCGATGATGCCATTTCTATAAATTCATATATATATATATATATATATATATATATATGGGAAATAAAAAAGGAAAAAACTAAGAGATATTTTTTTATATATTCATCAACGTTTCGTCTTTATTGTAAGACTTCCTCAGGATGATAATTTGAAGAAAAATGTCATGCAAGTACATCAAAATTTTGGGTTGACATGATGGAGTGATAAAAGAAAAGTAGTAGCCGTGGCTACTGTGTGCGCTGGAGGAGAGTCCAGGCTGTGAGAAGTCAGTGGTGGCAAAGAATGAAATGAATATGGAAAGCTTTGAGTGGGTACCATTAAGACAGCAGTGAAAAAGGGCAGCGGTGAGAATATTAGTGAATTTGCCTTAGGGTGGGAGAGATTAAAAGGGGGGGGGGGCTGAGATTTTTGTCATGGTGAGGTGTGGCAGTGATTTTAAGAGGCTGGGGAAAGAGGAGGGAAGGGGGAAACTCTCCGTGTTTAGCATGTAGGTGGTATCATAGTTTTTGAAAAAGATTTGAAGAAATTAAGATAACTTGAAAATGGGCGGGGGCGGGGGTAAGAGTGTGAAGGAAATAGTCAAAAGGGTGGGAGAGGGGAGAAGGGAGATTTTTGTTGTGGTCAGGTGTGAAATTTTTTTGAGGCTGGAGGGAGGGAGGAATATTGAGAATGTGGCTATGTCAGGAATGTGTGAGTATAAGTGTGTTTGAAAGAATGTGTAGAAGTGTGCTGTGAGCATGAGAAGAAAGAAAAATGATTTTAATTTGGGGCAGTGATGAGTAAAATTTAGATGTACTTGCATAACATTTTTCTTCAAATTATCATCCTGAGGAAGTCTTACAATAAAGACGAAACGTTGATGAATATATAAAAAAAATATCTCTTGTTTCTTTTTCTTTTTTCATTTCCCATTACGTCGGATTACTCTCATCCTCCCTTTTTCATATATATATATATATACACACACACACACACACACACACACATATATAAATATATATATATATACACACACACACCCATATATATATATAAATATATATATATATATATATATATATATATTGTTACATTTTACTTTCAGCTGGAAATAAACACACACATAAAACTGCCCTTTATATAATAGACTAGCAGGGCAGCGTAGCCAGGGGCGAAAGTGTAACATATTTCTATTAAAACTTCTATCTCGCTATCGGTTTCTCTATCTTTCTCTCTTTCCTCCCCTCCTACCCCACTTCCTCTTCCACTCAACCCATTCCTCTTCCTGGACACACACATATACACACGTACACAGAGACAACTCTCCTTTATTTCGATTACTTGAATAATAAGGGAAGTAACTCATTGATTAAAAAGATCACAGTTAGTACATGAAAAGGGCTGGAAAACCGACACCCCTTGTCGAAATCCCCGTCAGTTTAGAGTCAACGAATTATTTTTTTTCAATTTTTAGATATTATTCATTTCAGGCCAACGCTGATTAAGAATATACAAACTGTGTGGGTCTGTGTTTTGTAGTTTTAGACCTTTAGCTGGACACACACACAGACAACTGCCCTTTATATAATCGAAGAAGTTAGTACATGAAAATGGCTGTAAAACCGACACCCCCTGTCGAAATCTGTGCCAGTTTAGTGTCAAGGAATATTTTTTTTTTCCTCTAAATTTTAGATATTATTCATTCTGATTAAAAATATACCAACTTTGTGGATATTTGTTTTGTAGTTTGGGACTTTTAATTGGACACACACACATACACACACAGACAACTTCCTGTTATATAATAAAAGAAGAAGAAGAAGAAAATGCCCCCGGGCCTCTCTTGTGAAGTTTCACCTAATCACCACTTTACATCAGAGTTATTACATGAAAGTGGCTGCAAAACCGACACCCCCTGTCGAAATCTTTCAATGTGTTTGTTTTAAATTGTCATTTACATCTACGTCTCAACTTGTCTGTTTTTCAGGATCTGAAGAAGTCTTCGACTCGGTTAAAAACGTTGGAGAAAGAACATGAGGTTACGTTTCAACAATTGAAGAAAAAACAAAATGAAGTGAAGACTCTACAAGAGGTATGTTAATCAATTCTACAAATTCTACAACCGAATCGATAAGATTGCTAACTTTTCCTAACAGAGGCCCCAGTCACTAACCCCCCGCCCCCTGTAGTATTATGATCGCAAATCTTCTTCGGAGCGCAATAAATATGGTGCACGCATAAATAAACCGCTGCATTGTTGACACGTTAGTAGTAGCGGCGACGACATAACGGACTACACAGAGTTGCGTATCATCTTCCTCTTTTTCTTTCTCTAGCAGCATCAAAGGTTTACGAAGTCCAAAGATAAAGCGGTCGTAAACAGTCTAGCGAGCACAATACGGGTACCAAGAATAAGTTCAGTACAATCTCAAATCGGCGATTCGGTTGTTTTTGACGTTATTCTTTGTAAAACATGCAGGTTCCTTAGACATTTTTTACTGTCATAAATAGCTACAGTTTAAAAAAAAAATCTTGGTCGCATCGAAGCAGTTAGCTCTAAAAATGGCTGCCAAATTTTTTTCGACTAATTGTGTGTGATTTTCCAAACGGTGACAGGGCAAATTGATACACTATTATTAAATTCAAAAACGTAAAATAAATGCTGAAAAAAATCAGTCAGTAATATTAAATTACTGTCTGATTTTTAAGGCATTTATTTTTATTTTTTTATTTTTATTTTGAAAATATTTTTTTTTTTTATAATTTTTTTAATGTGCAAATATTTATTTATTTTTAATTTTTAAATTTTTATTTTGAAAATATTTATTTGTTTTTATTTTTTAATTTTTGTTTATCAAATATTTATTTGTTTCATTAATTTTTATTTTGCAAATATTTATTTGTTTTTATTTTTTTATTTTGCTAATATTTATTTGTTCTTATTTATTTTTTTTTATTTTGCAAATATTTATTTTTATTTTGCAAATATTTATTTATTTTTATTTAATTTTTATTTTGCAAATATTTATTTATTTTTATTTTTTTTTATTTTGCAAATATTTATTTGTTTTAATTTTTTATTTTGCAAATATTTATTTATTTTTATTTTTTAATTTTTATTTTGCAAATATTTATTTATTTTTTAATTTTTATTTTGCAAATATTTATTTTTTTTATATAGTTTTATGAATTAAGTTTTTTTTTGTTTTTCTTTGGCCTTTTTTTTTCAAATATTAATTAACAAGTAATAAAATCAAACTGTTAATTAAAAATTATTATTGCCACTCGGACTTAGTGATAGGGTTAAGGGAGTATATTTTTTTGTTTTGTAATAAAATTAATTGTAAAATAAATCAGACAACAAATTAATAAAAAGTAAAAAGGTAAAGGTCGCATAGCCTGGACTCGCACGAGTGTCGTTGCCGACATCGCACACTGCCCATGGCCGTAGCGGCGGTGATTTGCATATGGAAGGCGGAGCCCATCCCTCTCCTTCCGCTGCCTTGAACCTTCCCTGAGTTTTAGTCAGGTACCCATTTACTGCTGGGTGGACAGAGGGAGTTTTCAGACCCGAAAATTTGCATGCCGTGAGTGGGATCGAACCCGGGTCGTCCAGCCCAAAGACAAGTGCTATAACTACTCGTCCACAGGCCCTCCCTTTAATATGGTGGATTAATTTGCCTTGTCACCACTTTGAATATCAGACAAAACTAGTCGATAAAATTTGGTAGCCGTTTTGAGAGCTAACCGCTTCAATATGAGCAAATTCGTTGTAGGTCCCTAGTTAAAAGCGATGCATCTATTATATTAAAACTGAGTTAATCAATATTTTAGATTTAAGGACTGGGGGTAATCAGTTTCCTATATAAATTTAACATATTTAAATTATATCTCGGCAACTGAAAACATTTTTCAAATCAAGTTCCAAATAAAGAGAATACACTTATGTTTACAGCTGTTTCGAGGCAGTGTTTACAAAGTCATACAAAGAAGCATTAAAAATTATAGATGCTGATTCTCATCAGAAGAAAACAAAACAAAATTTTTTTAAATCAGAATTTTTGTAAGTGCCAGACAAAAGAAACACTTTGAATATACATGTCGAAAAAGTTCAAAATTCCACCAAAACCGGAACCAAATCGCAAAAAAATTCTTCTCGATAAATACCCGAGTAATTACCATCAATTATTAAACTCAATTCTAAATCAAAACGGCAATAATAGGCAATAAATTTGGTTTATCCTTTTAAAAATATTTTTTTTAACATAGTTCATCCCAAACAAGGCATGCTGCCACCGTAGACGTAAGGGGCTACTGAGAGTTAGGGTGAAAGGTTAGGGGGGTCATCCTAAATTGGGAGCTGTGTTGCTAGATGCTTGTTCACATTAGTTTTAAATTTCTGCATGTCGGTACCATCGGGGAAACAGGAAGCAAGGAGGGAGTTCCAAAAGCCGGCAGCTCGAGGATAGAAGCTATTTAAGTAGAAGGCTCTCCGGCATCTGGGGACCTCCACAGTGAACGGATGGGATTTAGCTGATTGTCGAGTTGGTCGAGTGTATTTATCTCGAGGGGGCACCAGAGCAGCAAATTCATCGAAGCACATTCTATTGAAGTATTTGTAAAACAAGCACAAGGATGCAACATTGCGGCGATGGGACAGGCTGGAGCTTGGTGGATAGTGAGGGACCTATTAGATTAGAGACTCTTTTTTGGACCTTGTCTAAGAGGGAGAGACTAATGGATGGTGCACCAGCCCAGATGTGACAAAAATACACCATAGATGGGCAGATGGTGACTTTGTAGAGATATAGGTACTGTCAGGTGTGAGAAGTTTTCTAGCATGGTAGAAGGAGCCCACCTTCTTTGCAACAGCCTTGGCAATGTCTTCAATGTATTTGTTCTAATTCATGTTACCAGTGAATGTTAGGGCAAGGAATTTGAACGTTGAACTCTCAGGTAGGGTGCTTTTGTTAAAATACCCATAGTTTATGTCGGTATCCATCAACACCTCCCGTGTTCCATCTGACACGAATAATTGGGATGAATACAATAAGGCGTTATTATCGGATTTAAGTAGATCGAATTTGGTTGAACGGATGACTAATGTGAGTCGGAGTAATTATATTGTCGGAGGAAATTATTGCCAAGAGATAATGGACTATTCCTTTGGCTTTGAATTATGTATTTGTTCCAATTCATGTTACCTGTGAATGTTAAGGAGTTTGAATGTTGGACTCTCGGGTAGGGTGTTATTTACCATGACAATCGGTGGTTGAAGAGATTTCTTGTAGTTGTTGAAGGAAAGGAGGTTTGTCTTAGCAGCGTTAAATGTTACCATCCATTTATGACCCCATTCCACTACAGACTGGAGGTCATCATCATCGTCATTAATTATCATCATCATGACGACATTGATGATGATAAAAGAATGGATGAGAGTGCTTGGGTTAGTAGATGTAGAACAGATAAGGTAGCAGGTCCAGTTGGCCAAAAAAATATGGGAGGTAGTTATAAGAATGGACTTGAAAGAAAGAGGGATAAATAAAAACCTGGTCAGAGATAGGTTAGTTTGGAAGTCAATTTCTAAAAGCCGTCCAACACATGGAAACATGTAAAATGGACATTAAACTGATGATGACGATGATGATGACGATGATGGTCACTTTCTAAGGATCCAGCCATTACCTCGGATATGTGCGCGTCCGTTTTACCCATATGACGAGAGTAGTGTTGTTAGTAACTATACCCATCTCAGACACGATTGCCTCAGGGAGGTCTTAACACTGTATTGCAGTTTCACAGGACGTCCTTACCGTCTTTATACATTTGAATACAAGTTCAAACTGACCATATATTTTTCACCGGCAATAGTTTATATATAGGGGACTTTAAAACTAAGGAGGCCTCCAGAACGCTACTGAAACATTCGTTTTGGGTCGTTGGTTTCTGCTTTATATTTGTGTGTGCATAAAGTCATTAAAGCGTATGCTAAACTGCATTTTAACAGCTATGTTGCACCATTAGACTTCCTCTGCTGCAAATAAGTGCAGCAGTGCTTCAGCTGCAGTTCAAACAGCAAGGTTGCAGCGGTATCTACTGCAGTTGTTACCAGCTTGCTTCGTTCTGTACGAAACTACACGCACACATGTAACATGCAACATGTAACATGCAACATGTAACATGCAACATGTTACATGCAACATGTAACATGTAACATGCAACATGTTACATGCAACATGTAACATGCAACATGTAACGAAAGCTTGAGAAAAAAAAAATTAAATGATTTTTGCATTTAAATCTCACGATGTGATGATTTTCAAAAATATTTCACGTAAATATATTTTCATGCGCGCCTCAAAGATGCTGTCAGTTTCCTTATCGTTCTGTAAATTTTATTCCTTAGGAAGTTGTAGTCATAGGCATTATATGACAAATAACTCTAAACCCTAACCCAAACCCTCGAACCCCCAACCTTAACCCTGAACCCTAAACCCTTAACCCTACACCCTTACCTTTTACCCCTAATCCTTATCCTAACTCTTAATCCTAACATTTAACCATAACCTAAACCCTAATCCTAAACCTAAACCCTGAACCCCTAATCCTAAACTCTAACCCTAAACTCCTAGCCCTAACAACTCAGGATTACATTTAAAAGGATCATCCATCTAATATATAAAGTTATCTTGTTGGATTTCCCATGTTAGACCTAAATAGCAATGGATCTGATTTCTTCCTTTTTATCCTTACAGTATGTTCTTCAGCTAAAAAATGTAATTCGCTTCAGTTTCTTTCTGAAAATAATTATTCCAGCAAAGAAGACTATATAATAAAAGTGAACGTACGTGTGTCCGGCTCGCTTCGGTATCATGCACGCAAATTTAATTTTCATGAGCAAAGGAGGAGAGGTTTAATCTTAATAATAACTGATAATAACAAAAAAGAAAGAATAATCACATTACAAGCCACAATTAATAAAATAGTATTTACCACCGGTACTAACGCCCTATCAGTCTTTAACAATTAATACATAATAATAATAAATGTATATATATATATATATATATATATATACATGTAAATTAATTGATATATATATATATATACATATGTAAATTAATAGATATATAACTAATAATAAAACTATAAATACGGCTCTTAGTAACAATAAGACACAGTCTCCTAAAGACGATCGAGACCGAAAGCGCTCGAGGAATGGCTCACAACACAACGTTAGGTGCCATACTCGTCGTGTCGAGAAATTGACAAGATAGATCATGAAGAGAGAGAACTGTGTGGTCTTTAATGACGCTTGCATAAAAATGACTTGCTGCCGAACTATATATATATATATATATATATATATTTTTATTTATACAAACATTATTGGTTACATATGTGCATACATATTTCGGTTGCACTCTTCGCAGAGAGTCAACCTCATCAGACCAAGGATTCAGAGTAATGAGATGGGTTTGCAGATTTTCTCAGAATAAATCCTTGTTTGGGATTGGTTATTCTCTATTTCTATTTCTTATGAATTGGTATCGGATTACCTATTTTACTTGTTGACCGTTCTTCAGCCTTTTTTACGACCTAACCATCACTGTTTTTTATTGCCCTCTTAGTGATGGTTACTTTTCAACCCTATTTGAATTCCCAAATCCTATAAACACATTTATCTTATCTATCAGTAAAATACACACATATAAACAGATTTAATAGGTACATAAGTACACATCAATAAACAGACATCAATAAACACACACATCTAAACATGAACACACACACAGATCCACTTTCAAGCAAAAAATGTATTTAAAAGCACGTACTTGCCTATGAATATACTTATAAACAGCGCGACTTGTTATTGAGCACTTTTTATAAACACTTGAGTTTCAACGGATTTACATCTACAGATACCAATACATATACTATATATATATATATATATATATATATATATATATATATATATATCTTTTGGTACCGAAAAATTAGTACAACATTCGTACCGTCGGTTTCAAGCACAGAAGGACCTAGCCGTCCGGCTCTCCTCAGCTTCTGTTGTCATCTGACTTGAAACTGACGGTACGAATGTTGTACTAATTTTTCTGTACCAAAATAAATAAATATTACGTATTTAATTTTTAACTTTAATTCTCACTTAATTAAGCACTCTGCTGGGATTTTTCCTGCTATATTACAAAGAAGTTATATATATATATATATATATATATATATATATATATATATAAACTTCTTTGTAAAATGGTAGGAAAAATCCCAGCAGAGTGCTCGATTAATTAAGAATTAAAGTTAAAAATTAAGAGCATAATATTTATTTATTCTGGTACAGAAAAATTAGTACAACATTCGTACCGTCGGTTTCAAGCACGGAAGGTCTTACCGATCCGGCTCTCTTCAGCTTCTGTTGTCATCTGTTTTGGAAATGTGAGAGAAAACCATCCTTCTCTCCAGCCATAAACAGATTTCCTCTATGTGACGCTGAAAAATACCACATTTCAAAGGCCATCATCGATCCGAATACAGCCTGTTTAAATATCCGCGATGAAATATTTAGAGGGTGTATCCACAAGAGACAAGCATTGCTTATAAACTGGTCTGACCGATTCACATAATGTCTAACTACCCCCCCCTCTACTAATATAAACACAATAAAAACGAACAAATACCTCATCAACCTATATCCACTTAAACTTCAAGAGCAAAAACTCCGACCTTCACAAAAATACAAAAATATTTAATTTATTTATCAGTCACTAGATTACTCTACAAATCCATTTAAACAAACTATATCCACATAAATTCCAAGAGCAAAAACTTCGACTTTCACCAAAATACAAAAATGCAAAAATATTTATTTATTTATCAGCCACTAGATTAATCTACAAACCCATTTTAACAAACTCAAATATTTCATATTTCCAACTAAGTTACCTCCCTTAGATCCGAATTTCTTCATTAAAATCACTCCAATCTGGGAAAAAAGATTTTTACACATTAACGGTTTTTTAGAACGCATACCTTCAAAAATATAACGGCTAATGATACAAATTCATAATTTGGCTCACGGGAATTTCAGAGAAACCCTTTCTTTATTTTTGTTTTTAATCTTTAAATTTTTAATTTTTAATTTTTAATTTTTAATTTTATTATTATTATTTTTTTTAATCTTTAAATTTATTTTTAATTTATTTTTATTCATTATATATTTTTATTCTTTCTTTCTCTCTCACTCTTTTTTATTCTCTACATTTTTTATTTTCTATATTTTTTTATATATTTTTTAATTCCCTTTTTTTATTCTTTTTTATACTTTTTTATACTCTTTCTCTTTTTTTATTTTTTTATTCTTTTATTCTTAGTATTGAAATGTTTTTTTATATATATATGTTTTTTTATATTTATTTATATATATATTTTTTGATATATATTTTTTTATTTTTTACCCCCCTTTTTTATTCCCTTTAATCTTGAATTCCCTCGTGTTTTAAATCTCAACGGTCTTATTACACTAAATTTAAATTTAAACAAACACACACAACACACTGAGCAAATAACGCGTCCCAACAAGAGTGTCATGTGACCTCACATTTCCAAAACAGATGACAACAGAAGCTGAAGAGAGCCGGATGGGTAAGACCTTCCGTGCTTGAAACCGACGGTACGAATGTTGTACTAATTTTTCTGTACCAGAATAAATAAATATATATATATATAGTCTAAAGAAGCTCTGTGTCATTACCAAAAAAAAAAAAAAAAATGTAAAATGCAGTTTAAATCCCCAGACAAACTAACTAAATCCAACATATTGCAGACTTAACATTTGTTGGAAAATTAATAAATGAAAAAATATAAGTTAAAAAAAAAAAAAAAATGGGGGGGGGGGGGGGTAATTATCTAAGAGTGAAACAAAAACAGGAGACCTTAAGCGTCTAATATTAACACGGGGATCATCAGCTGTTTACCATGTAACTGTTTCGGAGATTTAAAAACAGGACAGTTATAATATTCATGGCTCTCCAATGGTACTGATTATACGACCATTTCCCCAATAATCAAGTGTCGAAATAATTCAGCTTAAAATATCACTAATATATACATAAATAAATAATAATAATGATAAAATAATAATAGTAATAATATATTACCCTTAAGACTACCGTATGATATAGTAATTAGCATATCAAATAACATAATTTAAAACAATAATAAAAAAATATATAAAAATAAAAATAATAATACTATCTAAACACTACATCCAAGAACCATTCTGCAATATGGTAGCTAGCAATAAAATTATATAGGAATTAAAGTTGCATTAAAAAATAAATAAAAAATAAAGCTTAAGTACCTTTGGTACCAGAAAAGTAATTAGATAAGAGGAAGGAAACCTAGCCATACAGATCTAAATACCCAATATATATATATATAAAGAATGAAAGAAAATTTCAAGATAAATGTTGTCTCCTTAAATAATGGGACCTGAAGAAACCAAATATGTATAATATCACAGAGAAAAACAATTTTGCCAAGATCTTTGTAAAACACAAAACGATGTAGACATAGACATAAAGCTAAATTGATTACAAAAATGGTTAAAAAAGGGAGGAAAATAAAGACTATATTGATTAATTAATAATTTATTTTAAATAGTTAATTAAAATAAAAAAAGTGTAATCTTTTTTTTAATTTTTAACATAGTTCACCCCAAACAAGGCAGGCCGCCACTGTAGACGTAAGGGGCTACTGAGAAAAAAAGGGAGAAGATTTTTGGGAGGGGGGGGGGGAGAGGGGTCAACCTAAATTGGAACCTGCTCAGCGAGATGTCTGTTTACATTAGTTTTAAATTTCTCCATGTCAGTACCGTCGGGGAAACGGGGGGCAGGGAGAGAGTTCCAGAGGCCAGCAGCACGAGGAAAGAAGCTATTGGAGTAGAAAGCCCTCCGGCATCTGGGGACCTCCACAGTGAATGGATGGGTAAAATTCTATTTAAAAAAAAAAAAAGTCTCCCGGGCAACGCCGGGTAGATACAGCTTGTGTGCGTGTGTGTAGCCATATATAACAATAGCTCTTCATTCTTCTTATATCCACATAAATCAAAGAGCTAAACGTCTTTGATAATAAAATCCATAACCATTCTTGTCAGTTTCGTCGTTGAAGTTCGACTATTTTTTCGACCTTTTGATCGTAGCTAAGCTTTCAGATTCTCTTTGAATAAGGACAAATTATTATTGAAAGCCAAGACAATTCAAAAAAAAAAAAAAAAAGATAAAGAAGAAAATCCCTTTAACTTTAACTCCCTCCTTGCCCTCCCCCTCAACACCCACACACACAGTCTTTTCAACCTTTCAAGAGGGATTAGCTAATCCCTTAGCGGATCAGCGATTGACACACAAGAGATCATCGATCAATCTTAGTGCCGTGGATAATACATTTGCCGATACAAGGAGAAACAGTTTTTGAATGATCGGGAATGTCTTTTCCTCGAACTGCTTCCTCCTCCTCCTCCCCCTCCTCTTCCCCCTCCCCCCTCCTCCTCCCTCCTCTTCCCCTCCCTCCTCTTCCCCTTCCCTCCTTCTCATCTTCCCTCCTCTTTTTCTTCTTTCCTCCTCATCTTCCCTCCTCCTCATCTTCCCTCCTCCTCTTTTTCTTCTTTCCTCCTCTTTTTCTTCTTTTCTCCTCATCTTCCCTCCTCATCATCTTCCCTCCTCCTCTTTTTCTTCTTTCCTCCTCTTTTTCTTCTCTCCTCCTCTATTTCTTCTCTCCTCCTCATCTTCCCTCCTCATCATCTTCCCATCTCCTCTTTTTCTTCTTTCCTCCTCTTTTTCTTCTTTCCTCCTCTTTTTCTTCTCTCCTCCTCATCTTCCCTCCTCATCATCTTCCCTCCTCCTCTTTTTCTTCTTTCCTCCTCTTTTTCTTCTCTCCTCCTCTTTTTCTTCTCTCCTCCTCATCTTCCCTCCTCATCATCTTCCCTCCTCCTCTTTTTCTTCTTTCCTCCTCTTTTTCTTCTCTCCTCCTCTTTTTCTTCTTTCCTCCTCATCTTCCCTTCTCATCATCTTCCCTCCTCCTCTTTTTCTTCTTTCCTCCTCTTTTTCTTCTCTCCTCCTCTTTTTCTTCTCTCCTCCTCATCTTCCCTCCTCATCATCTTCCCTCCTCCTCTTTTTCTTCTTTCCTCCTCTTTTTCTTCTCTCCTCCTCACCTCTTCTTCCCCCTCCTCCTAGTTCTCTTCCCCTTCCCTCCTCCTCATCTTCCCTCCTCTTCCTATTCTTTCCTCCTCTTACTCTTTCCTCCTCCTTACTCTTTCCTTCTCTTCTTCCTCTTCTCCCTCTTCCCCCTCCTCCTCCTCCTCCTCCTCCTGCTGTTGCTATCAGTGTTGCCATTGGCAACGAGAGTTGATAAACGTTGTAGCTATAAAAGCTCTTTATGTTAGTTAAATTATTCGGACTACTGTTCTCATCTTGGATGTTATTCTCACAACGTTTCGACCGATGTAACCTTCGGCCTTCTTCAGGGGAATCTTCATGTCGAACTCTGGAATCTCTATGGAATTTCGAACCGGACCCTTTTATTTAATCCACATGAGGGAAGGGGGTTGCTTGTTCTTATCCCATCAGCCATGGCCGGGTAGAAGTCTTCAGTAATTCGTAATTGCATTCTCGCTTGTCAGAATCAAACTTTGCTATGTCAGCTTAGATATTGTTTAGCTGCAATTCTTTTATTTTTAATTAGGCAGAACACAATACCACAGGACTGCTTCCCTGCTGACTACAACATGATTATCTTCAAGTCCAATGTCAACAAATACTTGACGGGCTACCCATCGTTTTCAATCTTCTCATAGTCTTTATCATCATCCGCTATCTCATTGGCCCTTATCCTCTAGTAGCTTTGGCCTTGGTAAAAATTAGTAAAAAAAAAATCTATATGATTGCATCCTATCGGCTATACCAAGTAGGGGATGGTGGAAGAGCCTTGAAAAAGACGTCCGTTCGCTTTAATGTCGAACACCAAAGAGACGGGATTTAAGTAGTGACCCAGTAATATAAAAAAATAAAAAATAAATGTAGTTGTCTGTCTAACGACTAAAATTGAACCTTCAACCTTCAGATAACTGTCACTTAGAGCCGATTATTACTTAGCAGCTATATCCATTGTTAGAATTGCTAGAACTTGAAGCATAAAAACTTTTACCAAAATGACCGTATTCGGCATTAAATATCCCGAAAAGGGTTGATATGCCGTCAAACAAAACAACCAAACCAAACATCATGAATAAATATTTGAAGATATAAAGAACTGGAGCGATTTCCATCAAAAGAAATTTTTTAAGCGGTGCCCTAATCGAGTTTCAACCCACTTTTAAAGCCAGCTTAGACGTTTAAAAAGTGTTATAGACAGGTTAGTCAGTCCAAAAAAGCAGACGACAACTGTAGAATAGCGAATTAAATATAGCGTAAAATTCAACATGTGAAGAAAATTGATTAAAGAGATCATGAATTTCATCAAGTTAGGACATACCCATCAGTTTCTGGAAAAAATTATAGACTTTTGTCAGAAAAGAAAACTTATAGGTCAAAGGATTAGTTGTAGAACACCTAACCCTACAAAAAAACCAACCTAACCCTAACCTAGTCGGTCAGGTTCAAAAAATCGAAACAAAAACAAAACAGAAAATTTTGCTAACAGTTGTTTCATTTTATTTTCCTTTGTAAAATAATAAATATTTTTTCATTAAAATTACCATACACTTACCTTTTTTAAAAAAATTTTTTCTTGATTTAAATGTTATTTCTTTAATATTTCTAGTTTGATAGCGTTTTCGTCAAAAAATAAAGTAGGCCGTCGCTATTTGCGAGGGTTTCGTTCCAGACATCCGTGAATGGATTTTGATACCTCAAAATTCACTAAAAGTCCGGCTTTTATACATTAGCATGTGTTTTTTGCACGACAGCCACCAAATTAGCGTCGATTAGCCCTTTTCTGATTGCGAGTTGGGTGATTTTTTTCTTTTAATATTCAGTTTTGTATAAAGATCGCGAAAATTTGGAATACCAAAGCTTTTGTATGAGCCGCATTTACTATGAATCCTACGAAATAATTAGCGTTTTTAATTGCGTTTTTTTTGTCATATTGGCCTTAGTTGGACTTAAATGATTATCATATTTGTAAGTTCTACCGAATCTACGCAGAAAATGTTAAGTCAATGCTTATGCCGAACATCCGCGAATTTGTGAAACCGCGAATGGTGAGTGCGCAAATAGCAAGGGTTCACTGTATATATTTTTGCATTAATTTTTCCTGTTTGATAGCGTCGTCGCCTCGTCTCGTCTTGATTTTGAGATCACAAAGTTTTCATTCAGCTTTTCCCGGCTGTTTACGTAAACTGCCAAAAGATGCCGACCGAAACGTCGGGTTCAGCACGGGTCGTAAACTGATGCAGCATCGTTTTTGGATACATTTTATTTTATTTTTTGTAAATGCCATTTTTTTTTTTTTTTTTTTTTTTTTTTTTTAATAATATTTCACCCCAAACAAGGCAGGTCGCCACTGTAGACATAAGGGACTACTGAGAATTAAGGTGTAGGTTCAGGGTGTCATTCTAAGTTGGGAGCTGTGCAGTGAGATGTGTGTTTACATTAGTTTTAAACCTATGCATGTCGGTGCTGTCGGGGAAACAGGGATCAGGGAGGGAGTTCCAGAGGCCGGCAGCACGAAGAAAGAAGCTACCGAAGTAGAAGGCTCTCCGGCATCTGGGGACCTCCACTATGAATGGATGGGATTTAGCTGATTGTCGAGTTGGTCTAGTGAATTTACGTCGAGGGGACACCAGAGTAGCCAGTTCATCGGAGCATAATCCATTGAAGTATTCGTAAAACAGGCACAAGGATGCAACATTGCGGCGATGGGACAGGGGCTGGAGCTTGGTTGATAGTGGGGGACCTATTAGATTAGTGACTCTTTTTTGGACCTTGTCAAGGAGGGAGAGACTAGTGGATGATGCACCAGCCCAGATGTGACAAAAATACTCCATGCATTGGCGGATGGTGGCTTTGTAGAGATACAGGATAATGTCAGGTGTGAGGAGTTTATTAGCGCGGTAGAGGGAGCCCACCTTCTTTGCTGCAGCCTTGGCAATGTCTTCAATGTATTTGTTCCAATTCATGTTACCTGTGAAGGGGTTAGGCCGAGGAGTTTGAATGATGAACTCTCAGGTAGGGTGTTATTTGCCATGACAATCGGTGGTTGGAGAGGTTTCTTTTAGTTGTTGAAGGAAAGTAGCTTTGTATTTGCGGCATTAAAAGTTACCATCCGTTTACGACCCCAATCCACTACAGCCTGAAAGTCACTTTCTAAGGATTCAGCCATTGCCTCGGATATGATCACATCCGTTTTGAGGTTTTTGAATGATTCCTCATCCCTACTTTTGCGTATTTTATAAGTATCCCTATTTTATTTTTTATTCCAGGAAAAGGATGCAGCTCAAAGCCAACACGAAGAGTCAGTACAAGCACTAAAGGTATGTGCAAAAGAAAAAAAATGGTTACCCCATAAAAGAAGCCTCAAGAAAAAAAAAAAATTTTTAAATAAAATTGAATAAACTTTGAATAAACTTTGAAAAAATTTGGATAAAATTTGAATAAACTTTGAATAAACTTTGAATAAAATTTAATAAAATTTAATAAAATTTGAATAAAATTTAAATAAAATTTCATAAACTTTGAATAAACTTTGAATAAACTTTGAATAAACTTTGAATAAACTTTGAAAAAAATTTGAATAAAATTTGAATAAAATTTGAATAAAATTTAAATAAAATTGAATAAAATTTAAATAAAATTGAATAAAATTTGAATAAAATATATATTACAAGAAGAATAACCGTCCCAAACAGAACAGATTTGCACCACTTTTATGTCCCCTTACAAAGATTAAAATCAAGATATAATGATATTAAACCTTAGGTCTAGAATCATTATTCCAATTTTGATCAAAATCCGTTACATGATTTTAATTCTAGAAAATGTCTAAAATTTAAGGCTTAAGCTCAAGGGATCTTAAAAAGAAATTGAAATTCAGTGAGGAGGGGGAGGCGCATACATTTATCACTAGGGGGCGAGTGTTCATAGGTGCCAAAATGTCTACTTACTAAAAAAAGTCTTATAACATTTTGAAAGACTTGATCCAGATGTCACCGAGTACAGTTCACCCAGCAGTCAAGTCCTTTGTTATGCTCTCTCTCTCTCTCTCTCTCTCTCTCTCTCTCTCTCTCTCTCTCTCTCTCTCTCTCTCTCTCTCTCTCTCTCTTCTTTTTTTTTCTTTTTCTCTTTTTTCTCTCTTTTTTTCTCTTTCTCTCTTTTTTCTCTCTCTCTCTCTTTCTTTCTCTTTTTCTCTTTCTCTTTTTCTCTTTCTCTTTTTCTCTTTCTTTCTTTGTTTCTCTTTTTCTTTTACTTTTTTCTCTTATTTTTTCTCTTTCTTTTTCTTTTTTTCTTTTTTCTTTTCCTCTTCTTTCTCTTTTTCTCTCGCTCTTTCTCTTTTGCTTTTTTCTCTTTGTTCTCTTCTTTCTCTTTCCTTTTTCACTCTTTCTCGTTTCTTTTTTCTCTTTTTCTCTCGTTTCTTTTTTCTTTCTCATTTCTTTTTTTCTTTTTCTCTCTTATCTAGTTCAAGTTTATTTTGGTGACTAAAGTGTTTAATTTCTCTAACTTAGTAATTTTTTTAAAAGAACCTTCAGCCGATGTATGTATGCTATTCTAACCCTAACCCATACACCCTAACCCCCATACACCCTAACCCCCATACACCCTAACCCATACACCCTAACACCCATACATCCTAACATTTAACCCTAACACCCTAACCTCCTAACCCTAACCCATACACCCATACACCCTAACCTTAACACCCTAACCCATACACCCTAACCCATACACCCTAACACCCATACACCCTAACCTTTAACCCTAACACCCTAACCCATACACCCTAACCTTTAACCCTAACACCCTAACCCTAACACCCTAACCCTAACACCCTAACCCTAACACCCTAACCCTAACACCCTAACCCTAACACCCTAACCCTAATACCCTAACCCTAACCTATACACCCTAACCCATACACCCTAATACCCTAACACCCTAACCCTAACCCATACACCCTAATACCCTAACACCCTAACCCTAATACCCTAACCCATACACCCTAACACCCATACACTGTAAGCCTAACACCCTAACCCTAACCTCCTAACCCTAACACCCTAACCCTAACCTCCTAACCCTAACACCCTAACCCTAACACCAACTCATACACCCTGAACCCTAACCCATACACCCTAACACCCATACACCGTAAGCCTAACACCCTAACCCTAACCCTAACACTCTAACCCTAACACCCTAACCCTAACACCAACTCATACACCCTAACCCTAACCCTAACACCCTAACCCTAACACCAACTCATACACCCTAACCCTAACCCTGAACCCTAACCCTAACCTTTCCTCAAATTTTTTATTATTTTGACCTTGATGCTTAATGACCCATGTAGATTTCCGCGTACATACTAAAAGTCAAACCATCTTTTTGTTATTCTAGTCTAAACTAATGGAGCTCGATCACAAGTACCAAATGCAAGAAATCAAACAGAAAGAACTCAACCTTGAGCTGGTAATGCTTCAGGAACAAAAACATTTTGTCGGATCCTCAGGAGGGCGCAAATCAGGTAAGATCATATTCAGCTCTTTACCGGAGTGTGTGGGGTTGTAACTAGATTACCCCTGGTGAGTTTGAGGAAGGTTGTGGTAATACTAATTAGGATAATAATGATAGTTCCTAATAGTTCTTGAGCTGGGGTTATGAAAAGTGTGCTGAACAGAATCTAGGTCAAGTTTGGAATCTAGTTCAGAATGAGCTTTTTGAAGTCAAATATGTTTTGACACTACCATGATGTCCCTGGCACAGCTGCTGTATAACTCACCGTTCACATCCACCACCTGCACTCAGTATATCTCCTAGATAGAAGAAAGAGTCCACTACCTTCAGGGTATTGTCATCTAATGCCATGTCTTCTTTGTGGGGACGACCGTCAATGGGATACGCCTGTCTCATGCAGCTCTTTCAAAAAAAAATTTTTTTAAATAGCGAAATTTATCTCATGTTCGTTCCAAAAAATTTGAAGAAACAATCTGGAAAATATTCCCTACTGTTTAATAAAATATGTCGTTTTGTAGATAAAGATAAAGTATAGGATTGCATCCGGAATCAGGTACTTTCCGGAGCAGTGGAATGATCCAAATATTTTTCCGACAATTTTAGCAACGGATTTGATGTAAGTCTTGCATTTCGCGTCTCGAGTGCAACTCGCTGCTAAAAGTTTATCAAAAGGTTTTTCACTGTTCTGTTAAGGATGGAATGCCATAAGATTGCTTCCCTGAGGGCTACAATATGGTCATCTTAAAATCTAATGTCAATAAACGCCCGAGATAAACCATTCTCGTAAGTCATTAAATTTTATCCGTTCCATTCCTTCCCATCCATTCTTTTCGGTCCTGCTATGAGAATGATACGATGGATGTGTAATGTCGGTCCTAAAGCCAGGCTTAGATCTGATGACCTCAGAGGAAGGTTAAATCTGGACAGTATAGGGATATGTGTGTACAACAGGAGACTTTGTTCGTTGGTTTGTTTACATTGAAAGAATGGGTGAAAGTTGTTGGGGTTAGTAAATGTAGAACAGTTGAGGTAGCAGGGTCATTTAGCGGGAAGGAGGGGGGGGGGAGACTAAGAAAAACATGGGAGGAAGTGATAAAGATGGATTTGAGAGAAAGAGGGATAAATAAAGACCTGGTCAGTGATAGGTTAATTTGGAAGTAAATTTCTAAAAGACATCCAACACGTGTAAGCTTGTAGAGCGAATATGATGATAATGATTTTAATTTTTGTCTCGGCAAATACACCTTCGGTCTCGATTAGTTGTAACTCACTTCTGACTTTAAGTGCATGCCGTTCCACTTCCTGTCACATCCTGGCTTTTGTCCGTGAAGAGACTTCCTGTCATCGACGGGTCCATAACAAGATTGAGCACCGATATGTTTTTGTTTTGTATTTTCTCGAATGGGCGACACTCTGGAAGAAGATGTTGGCGAATGATAGATTAGTTGCCGATCCGACGTGGCGTGGCGTCCTCGAAGTCTACGTGTGACGCCTAGCCATAATTCAATCTGCGGCGGAGTGAAAAGCCAAGATTTAGCAACTTGTCGAAGGGTCGGAAGAGGAAAGCGAAGAAAGAATCAACGTCAAAGAATGTTCGGTTGAATTATAATGTTCCTTTGAAACGAGGAGAATGTTCCGATGAACGGATAAAAGAATTGAATTCTGAAGACTAAGAATGGGAGATGCTATGGAAATACGTTAGAAATATGTGTTAAGAGTTTGTATGTATTCTGTGTAATATGTGTCGATGAATATATATATATATATAGAGAGAGAGAGAGAGGGAGAGGGAGAGGAATATTAGAAGGCTATCACAAGGCAAGAAATGGAAATATGTCGGCGTTGAGAAGTAAGACAAAAATAAGTGATTTTTTTTTATATACATTTTTAAAAAATTTATAATTTTTTTATATATAGCAAATCTTGCTTGATTAGGCAAGACTTCAACACTGAGATGTAATGTGTGTGACCGTGTTCATTAATATATTCCGAGGAAGACCTCTTTGTCAAATGGTGGGTGTTTCAAATCTCAAAAACACGTATTTTTAAAATACACACACACATATATATATATATATATATATATATATATAGATAGAGGCGAGTATTAGGATCTACGGTTGAGATCGGATTCTAACTCTGCCTGATGAGATCTCATTTTATAAGAGTCGTTGATCGATAACATCGCCATGTCAGTGTCGCAGATTTTGTACATGTCTGTGTAAATAAAAATTATTCTTTCTCTGTTTTCTACATTGAGCTCTCTTACTTGGATTTCTTACTAAAATTATTCACTTTAACACTTTATATATATATATATATATATATATATATATATAAAGATAGATGAAAGAAGAGGGATAAACATGTACGAATGACAAATTTATTTCAACTTCGATTGGTCAATGCAAGATATACTCGGTAATAAAGCCTTGGCTTAAGGAAAGAATAATAAACATGTTTTTATCGAGTACACCTTGCATTGAACACTCGAAGTTGAAATAGCTTTGTCATTCGTACATGTTTATCCCTCTTCTTTCATTTATCTTTATAATTGCTCTATCTTGTATATTGAGCTTAAACCATTTCACTATAGGTAAAAGTATACTTTTAGTTTCATATTTTATATATATATATATATATATATATATATGAAGCAATCCAACAAAAGATATAAGCGTCAACTAATATCTTATAATTAGTGAAACATCCGGATAAAACCTGAAGCTCAATATACTGGATAGAGCATTAATATTATAATATAAAATGAAGTAATAAAATAAGGTGTCAATCCAATTTTATTAGAATTCAAAGTTCAAGCAAATTATCCTTAAGTCCTTAGCTCATGAGTTTTCAAAGATAATTTTTCTCTTCAGAGGACCATTACCGCAGTTATACTACTACAGGTAATAAAATTACGCTTTGAAAATATATAAAATTATATACACAAATACATAAAAATACATAACATCAAACATATCAACCCAAAAACATACTTTTTGTTGAATCCATACAGTCCATCGAGGTCATACAAATTGAGAAGCATAATCAGGAAAGACATTACTCCAAGTTATAAACAGCAGTCCATATACGTGAAATTAAAGGGGCTGACAAAGTTATCCAGTCGCGAAATGTGTCCATATTCAATGTTAATGATAAATAAATCAAATAATACAAAAAGTCCAATCAAAGTTCCAAAATCCCGAAATGTGCAACCCAAGTCAAATCAAAGTTCGTTGTTTAATTAGAAAACCCGTTAAATCCGAATTGGATTCAACAAAAAGTATGTTTTTGGGTTGATATGTTTGATGTTATGTATTTTTATGTATTTGTGTATATAATTTTGTATATTTTCAAAGCGTAATTTTATTACCTGTAGTAGTATAACTGCGGTAATGGTCCTCTGAAGAGAAGAATTATCTGGTAATGGTAGAGACTTTAATCATTTCAGGAGTAACAACCTCTCTTTTTCAAAAAAAAAAAAAAAAGTTGGACCGGCTGTGTCAGTTGAGGAGAGCCAAGTGGACGCTTACTTAGCAGCAAGATCCACCATTTTTACAATTTACTGTCATCAAAGAATGACTTTGTTCCCCCCCCCCCCCACATGTGCACTCAATTTCTTTCTATCACTTTTTCCGTGGTAGGTGTTCAACTGAGCTGCAATCTCCGGTTCCCCCCTTTTTGTAAAGAACTCGTCTTGCTAACACCATTGTAAAGAACTTTCCTTTCTTCGTCTGTTGTGCACCTTTTTAAACCAAACATGACTTCCATGAACAGAGTTGCTTTCCAAGAACTTTGCGTCTTTGGAACACATTGCCACGAGACCGCAAAAAAAAAAGAAGTTGTTTTGAGTTGTTGATATTTGGGGTAAGCTTATAGAGAGCGCAGCGCGTTTCCGTGACTTTGCGTCGTCAACGTTCGGGCAGGTCTCGGAAGCGTCCGAGAGTTGATGAAACTATAGGGTGGGCAAAAATAAGGGTCCTATTTTTAAAAATTCATAACTTTTTTATTTATTGATTTTTTTTTTTTTTTTTTTTTTTTTTAGAATAAGTAAAGGACCCCTTCCGAAGCAAGCATGAGCCGTATTAGCCCTAAGGAACGTACCCTCATTTAGAAAACATTATTTTTGCTTAAAAAACTCAGAACAGTGTAAAAAACAATACTTTAGTTTTTGTAAGTTTTAAGAAGTGTTTTTCGGCTAAAATTTGTTTTGTTCATTTCAAAAAATCTCGGAAGGGTCAGTCTACACACACATAAAGTTTGGTGAGTTTAACTTTTATTTTGTGGAAGTTATTCAAATTCAAGTTATTCAAATTTAAAGATAGGACCCTTATTTTGGCCCACCCTGTATTAACCAATCAGGTTGTAGCAAGCAGACGATAACTTTTGGAAGAAATTAATTTTTATGATATGCAGCGCGTTAAAAAAAAAAAAATGAATTTCTACGATCTGTGTGAGCGTGTTGAATCTCCCGAAGAATTCATTGAGTTCTGTCAGTAACGGTCACTTCCAGCAGAAGACTAACTCTAACCTTAACCCCTAAACCCTAACCCAGAAAATGTTAAAAAGAAGAAAAAAAACATTGAAAAAAAAAAAAAAACAAGAAATTGGTTAAAAACTGTGGTTTCGTTGTTTGTTATATAAAAAAACAATCATCTTTTGAAACTTTTCAGTGCACAAAAAAATATTTTATTTAAAAAATTTGATTAACAATGGTTTCTTTGACAAATAAAAATAAACATCTCTTTCTTTCTCTCCCCCCCCCCCTCTCTATCTACCTATGTCTGTATCTGTCTCTTTGCTTCTCTTTCTTTCACATTATTGTTTTATAAATGATTGGACTTGTTTTGGTTTGCCTTCACAATGGAAGCCATGATTGTTTATTTATTGTTGGTTTGAAATTGTATTTCTTGTCTTGGAATAAAAAAAACAGACATTAAAAAAACATCTAATTAATAACAGTTGTTTAGCAATGGTTTGTTCGTTCTTTATTTTTATATATGTATTTTAGTTTGATTTTCTTCATCTGAATTCATCGTCTGACAGTCTTCAATTTATCGTCTGCCAGTCTCCAATTTATCGTCTGCCAGTCTTCAATTTATCGTCTGCCAGTCTCCAATTTATCGTCTGCCAATCTCCAATTTATCGTCTGCCAGTCTTCAATTTATCGTCTGTCCGTCTTTAATTTATCGTCTGTCAGTCTGCAATTTATCGTCTGTCAGTCTTCAATTTATCGTCTGCCAGTATTCAATTTATCATCTGTCAGTCTGCAATTTATCATCTGCCAGTCTTCAATTTATCGTCTGCCAGTCTTCAGTTTATCGTCTGCCAATCTTCAATTTATCGTCTGCCAGTATTCAATTTATCGTCTGCCAATCTTCAATTTATCGTCTGCCAGTATTCAATTTATCGTCTGCCAGTATTCAATTTATCGTCTGCCAGTCTTCAATTTATCGTCTGTCAGTTTTCAATTTATCGTCTGCCAGTCTTCAATTTATCGTCTGTCAGTCTGCAATTTATCGTCTGCCAGTCTCCAATTTATCGTCTGCCAGTCTTCAATTTATCGTCTGCCAGTCTTCAATTTATCGTCTGCCAGTCTTCAATTCATCGTCTGCCAGTCTTCAATTCATCGTCTGCCAGTCTTCAATTCATCGTCTGCCAGTCTTCAATTTATCGTCTGCCAGTCTTCAATTTATCAACTGCCAGTCTTCAATTCATCGTCTGCCAGTCTTCAATTTATCGTTTGGCAGTTTTTTCCTCGACAACTCTCGGGCGCTTCTGAGACCTGCTCGGACGTTGACGACGCAAAATCACGGAAACGCAGTACGTTCTCTATAAGAGTACCGTTTTTTATGCTTTCCTCTCCACATACACACGAGATGGGGGTTCTCCGGTTGAGAAATTCATCTCAATTTCAGTTTTTTATGCTATTGGCTACTCACATCCCTGAAGTTGAGAAAAACAAGACCCATAAAATATCCAATTAATGAACTGTCAGCTCGTTAGTTGAACAGGTTTCTTTTGTTTATACTAAAGAAAGGTTTCGGTATTCGATGACCCACAAAATATTGGCATGCCATAAGATGGAGAACCGAAACAAAAGTATATGTCCGTTAATTGACAGCTGTTAATCAATGTATTGATTAGTGCTTCCAATATATGATTGGCTCCGATCATCAAAGCTTTCTCCAATGTTTTTTTTAGATATTGACGTGAGCAAAGATGCGAGGTTGTGTGACTTTTTTTTTCTTCTCTTTTTTTTCTATGACAAAATCATTCATCTGTATTTAATGTGAAAATCTTTACAGACAGGGGGAAGGGGGAGTTAGGGTGAAAGTGAAGGAAAGTATGGACAGGGTGGGTGAACGGTAGAGGAGATATCGAAAGGAGAGTTAAAATTATGGGGGGGGAGAAGGGGAGGAAAAAAATAGAGATTAACAAATTTGGGAATAGAGAGGTTAATAAAAGGTGGGTGGCGGGAGGGGGGAGAGAGTAGAAGGTAAAAGGTGGGGGGGGAAGAAGAGGAGGGGGAGGTAAAAGATGGATAGAGAGGGGGAGGGGGTAAAAAGTGATTAGGGAAGGGGAGGTGAATAGAGAGGGGGATGGCAGAGTCCAGTGAAGAACAGTGGGTGGGTGGGGGGAAGAGAGTAGATGGTAAAAAGTTGGGAGGAAGAAGAAGAAGAAGAGGAGGTAAAAGATGGATAGAGAGGGGTAGGGGGTAAAAAGTGATTAGGGAAGGGGAGGTGAATAGAGAGGGGATGGCAGAGTCCAGTGAAGAACAGTGGGTGGGGGGAAGAGAGTAGATGGTAAAAAGTTGGGAGGAAGAAGAAGAAGAAGAAGAAGAGGAGGTAAAAGATGGATAGAGAGGGGTAGGGGGTAAAAAGTGATTAGGGAAGGGGAGGTGAATAGAGAGGGGAGTGCCTAACATCAAACAGAATTTCCATGAACAAAGTTTCTTTCCGAGAACTTCCCATCTGTGGAACACATTACCACGGGATTGCTTCGCTGCAGACTACAACATGGTCGTCTTTAAAGCCAACGTCAGCAAATAATGTTCGTAAACCGTTCTCATTAGTAATCGAATTTTGTTGCTTCCAATTTTAATACTCCCATGATATTCTTCATCGTTCAACTGACAATCCATCCATCTTAGTAACCCTTATCCTCGAGTGGCTTTTGGCCTTCATAAGTGGTTACTCATTAGTAAAATAAAAATAATGGAGAAAAAAGTGAGAACGGTTAAATAGGGTGGGAGGGGGGGGGGTAAATGGAGGCAGATGAGGGAAAATGGAAGACAATCATGGGGACAGAAGAAAACCGTACTTGTGTGTATATATGTGAGAGAGAGTGGTTGGAGTAAGTAGAGAGAGAGAGTGGTGGGAGTAAGGAGAGAGAGGGAGTGGTGGGGGTAAGGAGAGAGAGAGAGGGAGTGGTGGGGGTAAGGAGAGAGAGAGAGAGAGTGGTGGGAGTAAGGAGAGAGAGAGAGAGTGGTGGGAGTAAGGAGAGAGAGAGAGAGTGGTGGGAGTAAGGAGAGAGAGAGAGAGTGGTTGGAGTAAGTAGAGAGAGAGAGCTTGGTTGGAGTAAGTAGAGAGAGAGAGAGAGTGGTTGGAGTAAGTAGAGAGAGAGAGAGTGGTAGGAGTAAGTAGAGAGAGAGAGAGTGGTGGGAGTAAGGAGAGAGAGTGGTTGGAGTAAGGAGAGAGAGAGAGTGGTTGGAGTAAGGAGAGAGAGAGAGTGGTTGGAGTAAGTAGAGAGAGAGAGAGCTTGGTTGGAGTAAGTAGAGAGAGAGAGTGGTAGGAGTAAGTAGAGAGAGAGAGAGAGAGAGTGGTTGGAGTAAGTAGAGAGAGAGAGAGAGTGGTTGGAGTAAGTAGAGAGAGAGAGAGAGAGAGTGGTTGGAGTAAGTAGAGAGAGAGAGAGAGAGAGTGGTTGGAGTAAGTAGAGAGAGAGAGAGAGTGGTTGGAGTAAGTAGAGAGAGAGAGAGAGTGGTTGGAGTAAGTAGAGAGAGAGAGAGAGTGGTGGGGGTAAGGAGAGAGAGAGAGGGAGTGGTGGGGGTAAATAGAGAGAGAGAGGGAGTGGTGGGGGTAAGGAGAGAGAGAGAGGGAGTGGTGGGGGTAAGGAGAGAGAGAGGGGGAGTGGTGGGAGTAAGGAGAGAGAGGGAGTGGTGGGAGTAAGTAGAGAGAGAGAGAGAGAGAGTGGTTGGAGTAAGTAGAGAGAGAGAGAGAGAGTGGTAGGCGTAAGGGGAGAGAGAGTGGTGGGAGTAAGGAGAGAGAGAGAGGGAGTGGTGGGAGTAAGTAGAGAGAGAGAGAGAGTGGTTGGAGTAAGTAGAGAGAGAGAGAGAGAGTGGTAGGCGTAAGGGGAGAGAGAGTGGTGGGAGTAAGGAGAGAGAGGGAGTGGTGGGAGTAAGGAGAGAGAGGGAGTGGTGGGAGTAAGTAGAGAGAGAGGGAGTGGTGGGAGTACATAGAGAGAGAGAGAGAGAGGTGTTGGAGTAAGTAGAGAGAGAGTGGTGGGAGTAAGTAGAGAGAGAGAGTGGGGGAGTAAGTATGAAGAGAAAGAGAGTGGTGGGAGTAAATAGAGAGGGAGAGAGAGTGGTGGGAGTAGGTAGAGAGGGAGAGAGAGTGGTGGGAGTAGGTAGAGAGGGAGAGAGAGTGGTGGGAGTAGGTAGAGAGGGAGAGAGAGTGGTGGGAGTAGGTAGAGAGGGAGAGAGAGTGGTGGGAGTAGGTAGAGAGGGGGAGAGAGAGAGTGGTGGGAGTAAGTAGAGAGAGAGAGAGAATACAGGGGATGTAGGGAAGGGCAAAAAAAGGGGGAGAAAGTGATTTTTTTTTAATATATTAATGCGTCATCACTAACGAAGGCCAAAAGCCACACGAGGATAAAGGTTAATGAGATTGTCAAGTAGTCGTAGAAGTTTGTGAAAATACAATTGTCTTAAGCACCGGGTGAATCGAAAAAGCACCGTGAATCTCCGAGTGATACTTTGAATTTTTATTTCAACCTTAAGCATGGCAGACCGGCGAACATTTTATCTCGAAGTTTAAGCGCGACAGACCGACGAAAATAGTATTTCAAAGTTAACGCACCGCAGAAAATGGCATTGTTTTTTTAAAATAACTTCGACACTCTTAAGGCAGTCCAACATATTCACGACTATCGTACATTTAAGAAATTTATTGAAAGAAAAAAAAAAAAAAGGGAGCTCCCGTAGCAGAACGGTCCCAAATTGAAAAGTGCATTTGGGACGCTAAAACCTACACATTCGAAAAATGGTCTCAAATCCACGGTCCACATTATCGCAGGGTCTACGTTCACACTTGACATCTATAGAAAAATAGGCGGCACATGTTCGTCTTTTCTCACAGTCCGTTTTTCACAACTTTTTACTGACCAGTTTTTTTTTCTTTTTTCGGTGTACACTTACCTATCAGGCTGCTAGAGAATTCCGGGGTTTTTGGAATTTTTTAAAAATATTTTACATTTTAGGAGGGGGGATCAGTTTCCAATGTTAATTCAACGTAGACTGATCCCCCTCTTTTTGACCATCTCAATTTTAAAAAAAATCTTTTTCGGTGTACAATTACCTATCATGTCAATAGAGAATTCCGGTGTTTTCGGAAAGAAATTTTTTTAAATTGAGATTTTAAGACGGGGGATCAGTTTTCAATGTAAATTCAACGTAGACTGATCCCCCTCTTTTTGACCATCTCAAATTTTAAAAATTATTCTTCTGCTTACAATTACCTATCATGTCGCGATAGAATTCCGGGGTTTTTGGAAAGAAATTTAAAAAAATAAGATTAAG
>OY744549.1:54503165-54513165 GCA_963556195.1 Sepiola atlantica | reverse complement strand
AAATCACATGAAATATTTTTTGCAATTATATTATTTTTTTGGTGAAAATATTGATTAAACAATGCTTTATTCAATAATAATATCGCTAATTCAAAAAATTAATTTTTCTTCGAGTTATAGTGATTTTATTAACACGGTATTTACTGGCATTTTCCGTAATATATACGAAATATTTTGAAAAAAAAATTTAATTGTTAACATCTACGATCCTTTATTTACATAAGTAACAGTTAAAAAATCATGCATTTTTTTTTATTAATATATAAAAATATAACTTTAGTAAAGGTGTATTTTCTTTTTAAAAAATAATACATTTTCACTAAGATTTAAAAAAAAAAAATGGTTTCATTATATTCCGTGATTGTTGATTAATAAATATTGAAAATTTCAGTAAAATTGGTTGATTTCCTGAATTTTAGTGTATTTTTAAGTGAAGGGGGGGTCAAAATGTTTTTTCATTTTTGGGAATCGACCATTGATTTGCACGTATAGATATATATACATAGATATATATATACATAGATATATATATACATAGATATATATATATAGAGAGAGAGATATAGATATATAGACATAGATATATATATATATATATACATATATATATATATATATATATATATATATATACATAGATATATATATATATATACATAGATATATATATATATATACATAGATATATATATATATATATATATATATATATATATACATAGATATATATATATATGCACACATATATATATATATATATATATATATATATATATATATATATATATATATATATACATATATATATATATATACATAGATATATATATATACATAGATATATATATATATGCACACATATATATATATATATATAAATATATATATATATATATATATATATATATATATATATATATATATATATATATATATATATATATATATATATATAAATAAAGGTGTTTCTTTCCCGTACGGTATAACACACACACACGCGACGTTACTTATTATTATTGAATGTCTATCGAACGAACGGGCATAATTTCACACGGCCCGACTCTGGCGACGACGGTCGCGTGAATTGACATCGTGCGAATCACGTGCCGTGCGTAGACCCAACTACTACGAGTAGTAAAAGAACGGAATGGATTTCACGAAAACCGACAAAGAATAATAGACATTGTCCGATTCTGGATCTAAGTGTAGTATCTGTTCTGTCCTCCATCAGAGGCAGAGGATCTTTTTTTTTTTTTATACTTGGGCAATTTAAAAAAAAATTATTTTTTTTCCCCCCAAATCCAATGCCCCCTTTTTGGGGGAGTTAGATTTTGATATAGCCCACAGCAAAAAAACGAAATTGTGTATAGCTTGCCCTCGTGAGGAGGCAAGTAAATACGGACAATATCCGGCATTACCTCCCCCATTTTTTCCCCATATACAGTGCCCCTAGATTTCTCTCTGTCCTTAAGTCTCTCTCTTTCTCTCTCTCTTTCTTTCTTTCTCTCCCTCTCTTTCTCTCTCTTTCTCTTTTTCTCTCTCTTTCACTCTCTCTCTTTCAATCTCTCTCTTTCTCTCTCTCTTTTACTCTCTTTCTCTCTCTCTTTCACTCTCTCTCTTTCACTCTCTCTCTTTCTCTCTTTCACTCACTCTCTCTCTTTCACTCACTCTCTCTCTTTCACTCTCTCTTTAACTCACTCTTTCTCTTTCTTCCTCTCTTTCTCCCTCTCTTTCTCCCTCCTATTCTCTCTCTCTTTCTCTCTCTCTCTCTTTCTCTCTCTCTCCAATTCTTTATTTTTTATTCACTCTCTCTCTCCCCTTCTCTCTCTCTCTCTCTCTCTTGTGATACCTCCCCACCCTCCCCAAAATAAATATCTGTAATAATAACACTAACTAAATAAACGTCTTCGTTTTTATTCTCTCTATCCGCCACAAACGTTCCACGTTTCTTGCAAAAAGTGCCATCATTTTTGGGGGGAGGAGAAATAAATAAATGAATTTCTTATTTCTTCATTCCTTCCCGATTCTATAATAAATTCACATCGCCGGCCAGAAAACCTACCGAACAGATGAGGTAGTAACCGCAATGAGTAACCTCGAGGTTCCCTTGTAGAACAGGGAGGGACTTTTCAAAAAATCTCGAACGCGTCTCTGTCCTATCAAAGAACCAATACATATCGAAGGAAGGGATTTAAAAAAAAAATTTCTGTACATAAAATAAAATGACTGTAAAATTGTACCCCGTGCCCTCATGAAATTTAAAAAAAACTTTTTTTTATTTTTTATTTTTTATTTTTTATTTTTTCGTGCGATTTACGAATAAACACCTCCAAAAATACCTGGAAATTTTATTTTAAAATAAAACATTGCTGCTCTAATATAGAGCGACCCGCGTTTCCGTGACTTCGCGTCGTCAACGTTCGGCCAGGTTACGGAAACGCCCGAGAGTTGACCAGGCGAAGACTGCCAGACGATAAATTAAAGGAAAGTTTCAAATAAGAAAATTTAAACGAAGAAAATTAAACTAGAATATATATATATATATATATATTAAAAAAAAAAAACATAGCTAAAAAATTGTTATAAATTAGATGTTTATTTTTTTTTTTTGTCAAAGGAACCATTGTTAATCAATAAATAAAAAATATATAAATAAATTTCCCCCTTTTTTTTTTCTTTTTTTTTTCAATGTTTTTATTTTTATTTTTAACATTTTCTGCGGTTGGTCTTTCGCTAGAAGTGATCGTTGCTAGTAGAATTCAATGAGTCCTTCGGGAAATTCAACGCGCTGGCAGATCATAGAAATTAATTAATTTTTTTTTACACGCTGCAGATCGTAGAAATTAATTTCTTCCATAAGTTATCGTCTGCTTGCTGCAACCTGATTGGTTAATAGTTTCGTCAACGCTCGGGCGCTTCCGAGACCTGCCCGAACGTTGACGACGCGAAGTCACGGAAGCGCGGTGCGTTCTCTATAAGAATACCAACATATTTAAGATTTTGAGTGGGAGTTCAGTTTTCTATATCAATTTAACGTAAAATGATCACCCAGTTTTTGACCACATTGTGCAGGACAGAACGAGTAGCCATTTTATTTTGTATTTAATTACTTTTATTTTTAATTCAAACATATCGTTTGAAAAGCTTATCAAGAAAGAGGGGTAAATAAAGACCTGGTCAGAGATAGGTTGGTTTGGGAGTCAATTTCTAAAAGCATATTAAACCAAATATGGTAAACGAATGGATGAGAATGCTTGGGTTTGTAGATGTAGAACAGTTGAGGTAGCAGGGTCAGTTGGCAAGGGAAGGCCAAGAAAGACATGGGAGGAAGGGGTAAGGATGGGTTTGAGAGAAAGAAGGATAAATAGTTAGAAGCATATGGATGAAGTTCAGGGAACTTCTGCCATTACTAACCAGCAGAGAGTTACCACTGTCGACGAAGGGAAGAGTCTACCAGGCATGTGTACGCAGTGTGATGATGTATGGAAGTGAAACCTGACCAGTGAGGGTTGAGGACATGCGTTGCATGGAGAGAAATTATATGAAAATGATATGCTGGAGGTGTAATGTGAGTCTTAAAGACAGGCTTAGATCTGATGAGCTCAGCGGAACATTAAATCTGTCTGTCTGAAGCCGAACCTATACTAGTACTTCTATTAATTGTACTATTGTACTTCTATTACTAATGGAGATTTGGTATCTGTCTGTCTGAAGCCGAACCTATACTAGTACTTCTATTAATTGTACTATTGTACTTCTATTACTAATGGAGATTTGGTATCTGTCTGTCTGAAGCCGAACCTATACTATTACTTCTATTAATTGTACTATTGAACTTCTATTACTAATGGAGATTTGGTATCTGTCTGTCTGAAGCCGAACCTTTACTAGTACTTCTATTAATTGTACTATTGTACTTCTATTACTAATGGAGATTTGGTATCTGTCTGTCTGAAGCCGAACCTATACTAGTACTTCTATTAATTGTACTATTGTACTTCTATTACTAATGGAGATTTGGTATCTGTCTGTCTGAAGCCGAACCTATACTATTACTTCTATTAATTGTACTATTGAACTTCTATTACTAATGGAGATTTGGTATCTGTCTGTCTGAAGCCGAACCTTTACTAGTACTTCTATTAATTGTACTATTGTACTTCTATTACTAATGGAGATTTGGTATCTGTCTGTCTGAAGCCGGACCTATACTAGTACTTCTATTAATTGTACTATTGTACTTCTATTACTAATGGAGATTTGGTATCTGTCTGTCTGAAGCCGAACCTATACTATTACTTCTATTAATTGTACTATTGTACTTCTATTACTAATGGAGATTTGGTATCTGTCTGTCTGAAGCCGAACCTATACTAGTACTTCTATTAATTGTACTATTGTACTTCTATTACTAATGGAGATTTGGTATCTGTCTGTCTGAAGCCGAACCTATACTATTACTTCTATTAATTGTACTATTGAACTTCTATTACTAATGGAGATTTGGTATCTGTCTGTCTGAAGCCGAACCTTTACTAGTACTTCTATTAATTGTACTATTGTACTTCTATTACTAATGGAGATTTGGTATCTGTCTGTCTGAAGCCGGACCTATACTAGTACTTCTATTAATTGTACTATTGTACTTCTATTACTAATGGAGATTTGGTATCTGTCTGTCTGAAGCCGAACCTATACTATTACTTCTATTAATTGTACTATTGAACTTCTATTACTAATGGAGATTTGGTATCTGTCTGTCTGAAGCCGAACCTATACTAGTACTTCTATTAATTGTACTATTGTACTTCTATTACTAATGGAGATTTGGTATCTGTCTGTCTGAAGCCGAACCTATACTAGTACTTCTATTACTAATGGAGATTTGGTATCTGTCTGTCTGAAGCCGAAACTATACTAGTACTTCTATTAATTGTACTAGTGTATTTATCTTTCAATGCTCAATTCAAGGGGGCGGGAGGTTGTGTAGTATCAGTTCTGTTGTCATGATATCCTCCTCCCAGGAATTACCTCCTTCTTTCTGGGGAGTGGGAGATAGTGTAGTATCTGTTCTGTTGTCATGATACCATCTTTCTTGGTATTCTCCTCTCTTCGAGAGGGGTAGCGTTGTATATCAGTATACCATCCTCCTAGACATTACCTCCTCCTTTGGATGGAGGATAGTGTTGTGTAGGATCGTTCATCATGATACCATCCTCCCAAGCATTACCTCCTCTCCTTTCAGTGAAGGTAGTTTAGTATATGTTCGTTCGTCATGGTACCATCCTCCACGGCATTATCCTCTCCCTTGTGAGAAGCATTATCTCCTCCCTAAGGTGGGGGTAGTGTAGTATATATTCGTTCGTCATTGTACCATCCTCCCAGGCATTACCCCTTCCTCCTCCTCCCTGAAGTGGGGGTAGTGTAGTATATATTCGTTCGTCATGATACAATCTTTCCAGGCATTACCCCCTCCTTTGGCTGAAGTTAGTGTAGTATATGATCGTTCGTCATGATACCGTTCTCCCAGGCATTACCTCCTCTCTTGTGAGGAGCATTACCTCTTCCTTTAGGTGGTGGTAGTGTAGTATGTGTTCGTTTGGTAGTGTAGTATGTGTTCGTTTGGTCGTTCGTCATGATACAATCTTTCCAGGCATTACCCCCTCCTTTGGCTGAAGTTAGTGTAGTATATGATCGTTCGTCATGATACCGTCTTCCAAGGCATTAACTCCTCCCTTGTGAGGAGTATTACCCCTCGTTTAGGTGGGGATAGTGTAGTATATATTCGTTTGTCATGATAGAACCCTCCCAGGCATTACTTCCTCCTTTAGGTGGAGTTAGTGTAGTATATGTTCGTTCGTCATAATACCATTCTCCCAGGCATTACCTCCTCCCTTGTGAGGAGCATTAACCCTTCTTTAAGGTGGTGGTAGTGTAGTATGTGTTCGTTTAATACAACCCTCCAAGGCATTATCTCCTCCCTTGTGATAAGCATTGTCTCCTCCTTAAGGTGGGAGTAGTGTAGTATATATTCGTTCGTCATGGTACCATTCTCCCAGGCATTACCTCTTCCTCCTCCTCCTTTGGGTGGAGTTAGCATAGTATGTGTTCGTTCGTCATGATACCATTCTTCTAGGCATTGCCGCCTCCCTTGTGAGGAGCGTTACCCCCTCGTTTAGATGGGGATAGTGTAGTATATATATTCGTTCGTCATGATACCATTCTCCCAGGCATGACCTCCTTCTCCTCTTTCTTTGGGTGGAGTTAGCATAGTATGTGTTCGTTCGTCATGATACCATTCTCCCAGGCATTGCCTCCTCTCTTATGAGGAGTATTACCCCCTCGTTTAGATGGGGATAGTGTAGTATATATATTCGTTCGTCATGATACCATTCTCCCAGGCATGACCCCATTCTCCTCTTTCTTTGGGTGGAGTTAGCATAGTATGTGTTCGTTCGTCATGATACCATTCTCCTAGGCATTGCCGCCTCCCTTGTGAGGAGCATTACCCCCTCGTTTAGATGGGGATAGTGTAGTATATATATTCGTTCGTCATGATACCATTCTCCCAGGCATGACCCCATTCTCCTCTTTCTTTGGGTGGAGTTAGCATAGTATGTGTTCGTTCGTCATGATACCATTCTCCCAGGAATTGCCTCCTCTCTTATGAGGAGTATTACCCTCCTCGTTTAGATGGGGAGAGTGTAGTATATATATTCGTTTGTCATGGTACCATTCTCCCAGGCATTACCTCCTCCTCCTCTTTCTTTGGGTGCAGTTAGTATAGTATATGTTCGTTCGTCATGATACCATTCTCCCAGGCATTACCTCCTCTCTTGTGAGGAGCATTACTCCCCTCGTTTAGGTGGGGATAGTGTAGTATATATATTCGTTCGTCATGATACAATCTTCCCAGGTATTACCTCATCGTTTAGGTGGGGATAGTGTAGTATGTATATTCGTTCGTCATGATACAATCTTCCCAGGTATTACTCCCCACGTTTAGGTGGGGATAGTGTAGTATATATATTCGTTCGTCATGATACAATCTTCCCAGGTATTACCTCCTCGTTTAGGTGGGGATAGTGTAGTATGTATATTCGTTCGTCATGATACAATCTTCCCAGGTATTACTCCCCTCGTTTAGGTGGGGATAGTGTAGTATGTATATTCGTTCGTCATGATACAATCTTCCCAGGTATTACCTCCTCGTTTAGGTGGGGATAGTGTAGTATATATATTCGTTCGTCATGATACAATCTTCCCAGGTATTACCTCCTCGTTTAGGTGGGGATAGTGTAGTATATATATTCGTTCGTCATGGTACCATTTGATAGTATTTCTAAGGTTGTATTTTTATTGTTGTTGTTTGTGTGCAACTTGTTTATTTAATTCGCTGTTCATACAATTACGATGATAAATAATAAATAAGTCCCCCCCTCTCCTCGTCTACGTCCGCCTTTTACCTGTGTGAAATGACTCTATAAGAAGTCGAAAAAAATATTTGAAAAACAAAACAAAACAAAAAACGAAACGAAGACAACATTTAAAAAAAAAAAGTCACTCGCAAAGAATTTCTCTAATTACAGGTGAGTGAAACTGACTGAAATCAGATCAATTGAAACAATAAACGGTTCTTGTCTTAATTTCTCTCTTGCGGCGCTTCCGTCGTTCTACGTTTTTCTTGCCTCTTCCCCCCCCCTCTCTCTCTCTCTCTTCCCCTCTCTCGAATTTCTTCTCTTCCTCTCTCTTTCTCTCATTTCTTCCCCCCTCTCTCTCTCTCATTTCTTCTCTCTCTCATTTCTTCCCCTCTCTCTCCCTCTCTCATTTCTTCCCCTCTCTCTCCCTCTCTCATTTATTCTCTCTCTCTATCTCTCTCTCATTTATTCTCTCTCTCATTTATTCTCCCCCTCTACTCATTTCTTCTTTCTCATTTCTTCTCCCCCCCCCCTCACTCTCTCATTTCTTCTCTCTCTCTCATTTCTTTTCTCACCCCCCCCCTCTCTATCTCATTCCCTCTCTTTCTCAATTACCTTCATGGTCATATTGCACTCTTATTTCCATCTCGTCTTTCACAACTCTCTCTCTCCCCCCTCTCTCATTTCTTCTCTACCTCTCTCTCTCTCATTTCTTCCTCTCTCTCTCCCCCTCTCTCTCTCTCTCATTTTTTCTCTCTTATTTCTTTTTTTTCTCTCTCTCTCTCTCTCTCATTTCTTTTCTCCCCCCCTCTTTCTCTCATTTCTTCTCTCTCTCTCTCTCTCATTTCTTCTCTCTCTCTCTCTTTCTCATTTCTTCTCTCTCTCACTTCCCCCCCTCTCCCCCTCTCATTTCGTCTCTCTCTCTCATTTCTTTTCTTTCCCTCCCTCTCTCTCTCTCTCTCTCTCTCATTTCTTCTCCCCCTCTCTCTCTCTATCTCATTCCCTCTCTCTCTCTCTCAATTACCTTCATGGTCATATTGCACTCTTATTTCCATCTCGTCTTTCACAACTCTCTCTCTCCCCCCCCTCTCTCTCTCTCTCTCTCTCTCAGCAATATCGAATATTTTCACTTCTACAACAATTGTCGTCGTCGTCACCGCGTTTTCCTCTCTTTCAATCTATTCGATGGTGTACCTCTCCCTCGTTTCCTCTCCCTCCTCCGCCTCCAATCTCAAACAAGTTTCCATTATTACCATTGTCAAGACAAACTCGGAAGGGAGCCAACAACAACAACAAAAAAGATCCCCTTCCCCTCCCTAGAAAAATGGTAACAACAACAACAACAACAACAACAACAAAATAACCCAGCACATGTCACACGGATATAAATATTATAATAAGGATATATAAACGGAATAATTACGATAACCATAATAATTCTTACACAAAAAAAAAATTACAACAAAAAAAATTACAAAAACAAACTAAAAAAAAAAAAACCGTCAACGACGTCGAAGAAAAAGAAGAAAGATATGAGATTGTCTTTGAGTCTTGGAGATGGTAAACGATTCTTGGAGGAAGGAATACAAACACATGTCACAACGGATGAAATATTATAATACGGATATATAAACGGAATAATTACGATACCAATAATCATAATATTTCTACAAGACAAAAAATATTTTTAAAAAAATAAAAATAAAAACGTCAACGACGTCGGAAGAAAGAGACGAGATTGTCTTTTAGTCTTGGAGATGGTAAAAGATTCCGGGAGAAAGGTATAAAAGCAGCCAAATGCCACCAATGTCCACACTCAACAACCTAATCGAGGCCCAAGTGTTGCCATCTTCTATTGTATTTTTAGTTTCTAACCCCTACCTTGTCAGTTCGGTGGTGTTCTTGGAGCCAGGATCGTCCAGTTCCAAAAATACCCGATTGTTATTATTATCATCATCATCGGAGACATCCACCCCGAGAAATCTATAATGTTCAATAATCATGTTAATTAATCGAAGACTACGATTTTCACCTTTTCAACAGGCCACCTTAGCGATTCGTTTTTTTTAATTGGTTTTATTTTTTTTTTTTTTACCGATATATTCGATCTTACCTACCTGTCTTTTGCGCATAAATTGATTGAGAATATATTATCTTTTATTATCGATTAGTGTAGCTCTGTCCGATAGGATATCGAGCACTTTTTGTCCAAGATCGCCTGTCTCGGTCTGGTTTTGTCCCGATCTTGAGAGATTCGTTTTCTTGCGCATATATATATATATATATATATATATATATATATATATATATATATATATATTTAATTTCATGTATCTACATAAAATGCTATAAGTGAATAAATATAATCTTTTATGTGTCAATATTCAGTATTTAGCCTGACGATTCCCTACGGGGGGTGAAACGCGGAAGCCTCTGTGTAGCTTAATTGCCATAAATATATTTTCATAACTTATATATATATATATAAAACATTTTTAATTTGTTTGTGTAGCTATACCGAAAGATTGCCTCTTTTTTTTTTTTTTTTTTTCAATCAGTTTTCAACCTCCTCTCACCTGTCG
>OY744549.1:54460665-54498165 GCA_963556195.1 Sepiola atlantica | reverse complement strand
TTGTTGTTACCTACATGAGATTTTTATTTACTTACTTGTTTATTGTTTAACTTTAATATTTTATTTTAACAACGAAAAAAAACAAAACTTCTTAACTAAAATAAATACCGTGAAAAAAAATTTACTTCATGCATCTAAGTGTGCCATATGTGAATTATTTGTTAATAAAAAATTTTTTTAAAATAAAATGGCACATTTTTTTTTCAAATATTAAATGGTTTTAAATATGCAAAACGGACAACTTCATAAAAAGACACAGATAGATACATAAAAAGCACAGATAGATACATAAAAAGCACAGATAGATACATAAAAATGTTTTGAAGATTTAAACTGGGACACCTTATAAATATAAAATATATAAACAAAACAAATATATATTAAAATGTTTTGAAATATTTGAAGTGAGACACTTTATATTAAAATAAATATCGAAAGGTTTGGAAATATTTGAAGTGAGACACTTTATATTAAAATAAATATCGAAAGGTTTGGAAATATTTGAAGTGAGACACTTTATATTAAAATAAATATTGAAAGGTTTGGAAATATTTAAAGTGAGACACTTTATATTAAAATAAATATCGAAAGGTTTGGAAATATTTGAAGTGAGACACTTTATATTAAAATAAATATCGAAAGGTTTTGAAATATTTGAAGTGAGACACTTTATATTAAAATAAATATCGAAAGGTTTGGAAATATTTGAAGTGAGACACTTTATATTAAAATAAATATCGAAAGGTTTGGAAATATTTGAAGTGAGACACTTTATATTAAAATAAATATCGAAAGGTTTGGAAATATTTGAAGTGAGACACTTTATATTAAAATAAATATCGAAAGGTTTGGAAATATTTGAAGTGAGACACTTTATATTAAAATAAATATCGAAAGGTTTGGAAATATTTGAAGTGAGACACTTTATATTAAAATAAATATCGAAAAGTTTTAAAATATTTAAAGTGAGAGACTTTATATTAAAATGAATATTAAAATGGTTAAAAAGATTTCAACTGGGACACCTGATAAATATAAAGTATATAAAGAACAAACAAATATATATATTGAAATGTTGTAAACTGGGACACTTTATATTAAAAGAAATAAATAGGTTTTAAAAATTAAAATTGGGACAGGTTAAAATTTTATATATATATATATATATATATATATATATATATATATATATAAACAAATATATATTAAAATGTTTTGAACTGTTTTGAAGTGGGACACATCATATTTAAATAAATATTAAACTGTTTTAAACTGGGACACTTTATATTAAAAAATATTGAAATGCTTTTAAAGATTTAAACTGTTAAAAACACATATAAAAATACACATATACTGAAATGTTTGAAGTGGGACACTTTATATATATTTCTTTTTAAAAATTTAAAATGGGACACTTTATATAGATTTTTTAAAAGATTTAAACTGGGACGCCTGATAAATATAAAGTTTATAAAGAACAAAACAAATATATTGAAATGTTTTATAATATTTTAAGTGGGACACTTTATATTCAAAGAAATGTTTTACATATAAAATATTAAAATAGTTTTAAAATGTTTAAGTTGGACACTTCATTAAAAAGAAGCAAATAAATATTAAAATACTTTTTATTTTTTTAAGAGAATATATTTGAATTTATTTAAAGTGATACATTCTGTAAAAGTGGGACACTTTATTAACAAAAGATATTTAAATGCTTTGATATATATATGAAGTGAGACCTCTTTATTAAAAGTGCCACTAAAGGAAAAGAAATATTAAAAAAAGGTTTTAAATATGTAAAAAAGGAAATTTTATCAAAAATTAAAGAAAAATTAAAACGGTTTGAAATATTCAAAATGGGACACTATAAAATAAACAGAAAACAGATATAAATATGGTTTAAAATATTTAACTTGACACACTTGATATGTAAAAAGAAAAGAAAAATTAAAATGGTTTGAAATATTCAAAGTGGGACACTATGAAAAAAAAACAGAAAACAGAGACATAAATATGGTTTAAAGTATTCAAATTGGGACACTTAATATGTAAAAATAAAATAAAAATTAAAAATGGTTTGAAATATTCAAAGTGGGACACTATAAAAAAAACAGAAAACAAAGAGGCATAAATATGGTTTAAAATATTCAAATTGGGACACTTGATGTGTAAAAAGAAAAGAAAAATTAAAAATGGTTTGAGATATTCAAAGTGGGACATTATAAAAAACAGAAAACAGAGACATAAATCTGGTTTAAAATATTCAAATTGGGACACTTGATGTGTAAAAAGAAAAGAAAAATTAAAATGGTTTGAAATATTCAAAGTGGGACACTATAAAAAAACAGAAAACAAAGAGGCATAAATATGGTTTAAAATATTCAAATTGGGACACTTGATGTGTAAAAAGAAAAGAAAAATTAAAATGGTTTGAAATATTCAAAGTGGGACACTATATAAAAACAGAGACATAAATATGGTTTAAAATATTCAAATTGGCACACCTGATATGTAAAAATAAAATTAAAATTAAAATGGTTTAAAATATTCAAACTGGGAAACTTTTTCAAGAAATAAAGGGGAACGCTAAAAATTAAATAAAAATAAAAATTGTTTCAAATATTTACGAATAATATAGACACTAGTAAAGAAACATTTTTATTTTAAATATTTTGTTTGATGTTTAAGAATTTAAAAAAAAAAAATGAATTTTTAAAATAAATATATACGTTTTTTCTGCCTTATCTTTTCTTTGAATCTAAAATCTATTATTTGAGTGTATTGTACACGTACTGTCATCCAGCGGCTATTAATCTCATATTCTTTTTAAATATATAGCTTACATTAGATATATTTAATCTAAATTTATTGCAATTTTAAAACTTAATAGTTTTCATTTAAAGTACCTCCCTCGAAAATTATTGAACATAATGTTTTAACAAATTTTGGTAATTTATCCTTTATTTTTTTAATTAAATCACATTACTGTTAATATCGAGAAAAGTACTGCATATATATATATATATATATATATATATATATATATATAAACAAATGATTGCATATATATAGGAGAAATAGGACGATAAAATTACAAATGAATAACCCCAAACATTAATTTATAATAAACTGTTTAGAAGAATATTTATGCAAATTAGGGATTCAAATAGTTGTGTTTGGGTCTTTGCTCTCTACTATATATACAGTATTTCAAAAGATTATTGTATTATTGATTTAATTAACAGCTTTGTGTGATTGTTTGTGATAGAAAATAACTCTGTTAACAGTAAGTATACATTAAAAAAAATAACTACGGTGATTTAATGATTTGAGCCCGCAGTTCTTAGATAGGTAAGTCTCAGGTAAAAAAAAAAATACGAGGCTTATTTTAAAATCAATGTGTTCTTCTGCTGCCAAATATTTGAAAACTAGAATTTGTGATTCTGATGATTGAAAGTGAAAAGAAAAGTTTCTTTTTGAAAATATATTTTTTATTTATTAAATTCTAATTTTTATTTATTAAATTCTAATTCTTTTTTTTCTGATGTGTCAATCCCGAGGGTTAGGGTTAGAGATTAATCAGGCTTGGTCCGAGTGAAGGCCGATTTTGCAGAGATCTTTGTGCAAAGTGTCTGTCCATCTCATCATCGGCCTTCCTCTCAGTCGCTTCTCGGCGACTTCTAACGCTAACGCAAGTTTCGCGACGGTGTCGTTGTTGGTCCTTAGCACATGTCTAAACCATCTGAGCCACGACTTCTAACGCAAGTTTCGCGACGGTGTCGTTGTTGGTCCTCAGTACATGTCCAAACCATCTGAGCTGCCATTGGTGATTTCTAACGCTAACGCAAGTTTCGCGACGGTGTCGTTGTTGGTCCTTAGCACATGTCTAAACCATCTGAGCCACGACTTCTTACGCAAGTTTCGCGACGGTGTCGTTGTTGGTCCTCAGTACATGTCCAAACCATCTGAGCCGTCACTAGCGACTTCTAACACTAACGCAAGTTTCGCGACAGTGTCGTTGTTGGTCCTTAGCACATGTCTAAACCATCTTGTTGTCGGTGAGCACTCAGAGTAGTATAAAGCGACAGGTCTCACAGCAGCCCGGTAGGTCTTCGACTTCAATTTAATATTTGGGAATTGAAAATTGATTAATATATATATATATTTTTTTTTTTTCTTTAAATAATAAAAATTTAAAGAATATATTTAAAAGGATTTTTAGCAATTTCTTTTATTTTTAATTATTTTTATTAATTGAAATTTGATTTTTTTTTTTTTTTGTCATCTGACATCTGACCAAAGTGGTGTCAGAATTTGAGTTGGGGTTTTCTTACCTAAGCAACCAGTGGTTCGATACAACCCCTCAAAACAAAAAAAAATAAATTACACTTCATCTTTTCTATCCACGGTCAGTGAAAGAGAAATCCTTCTAGACTGAGGATTTTTTTTTTTTTTTTTTTTGCCATCATCTAGAGTATTTTCATCCTTGAAATTAATAATTTAATAGAAATACAAAATAAAATCTTTTTTTTTTTCAAATTCCTTTGTTCGTGAATAACAATACGATTTCCGTGGCCTTTTGAGCAGGAGCAAATGGTAGTATCTGTTTTGATACTGCACTCCATCTTTTCTGTGCTCGGTCACTGAAGGAGAAATCCTTCTAGACAGGCATTTAAAAACAAATTTGGCCCAATCTTGAGTGCCTCCTTTTTTGGAGAGCTGGGTTTTACCCACGGTGAAAGCTGACCTTGTGTCTAACTCTGCTCTCAAAATATAAATATGTGAATATGTGCACAACGCGGAAGCATATGATTCAAACAAGAAGACTGAAAAGAATCATAACAGCTGTTTCTTCATAGTTATACAATCAGAAATTTACAGGTAATTACAAAACCTGCATCTTATAGACGTAATGAATCTCGATGAAAGCAATAAGTTCCATTTCAACATATAAACATGTGGCTGATGTATAAAAATTGAAACCGTTTCCGACAAATAACAGCTGTTTCTCCATAGTTATACAATCAGAACATTGGTAATTACAAAACCTGAATCTTATAGACGTAATGAATCTCAATGAAAGCAATAAGTTCCATTTCAACCCGATATAAAAATAAAGAAGTATAAAAGAAAAAATCAATTGTGCAAAAAATAAAAATGGGGTTATGTTCAATTATTTTTCAGTTTTAAAAAAAACTTTGTCTTTAAAAAAAATAAATATGATCAACCCGTTGTGACCCAAGTGAAGTTATAAACATGTGACTGATGTATAAAAATTGAAACCGTTTCCGACAAATAACAGCTGTTTCTCCATAGTTATACAATCAGAACATTGGTAATTACAAAACCTAAATCTTATAGACGTAATGAATCTCAATGAAAGCAATAAGTTCCATTTCAACCCGATATAAAAATTAAAAAATATAAAAAAGGAAATAAATTGTGCAAAAAAATGGGGTTATTTTCAATTATTTGTCGGTTTTAAAAAAAAACTTTGTCTTAAAAAAAAAACTTTGTCTTAAAAAAAAAAAAATATAATCTTATTATTATATGAATCTTATAGACATAGTAAATCTCCTGCTATGCAAAAAAAAACGAAAACAACTTGCTATTGTATATTTTCACGGAAACGTCCGTAAGTAAACCACAACAATCCACCATATTTGTTATTTATTTATTTCGGGAATCGATCACACCGCCGAAAAAAAAAAGAAGCTAACTACCAGTTGCTAATAAACGGATATTTAAAAAGAAACAGAGACCAAGCAACCAAAAGGAAAAGACAATCAAACATTATTGGTTATTTGTAATTAACTTTTTCCGTGTCTTCGTCATGACAAAGACATCACTATTAGTGTATTGCTGCCTTTCATAAAGGACTCCCAACCCGTGGAACTTACCTCAACAACAACAACAAAGGGATTTTGAAACTTACGAGAAATTTTTTTTTTGGAAAAAAAAAAAAAAAAGATTGGAATTTACCGGTAATTTTTTTTTTCCTTCTTCTTCTTCCGACGATGCCTCGTCTATCCAAAATGGGGAGCCACCCGGATCAAATAGAGGTGGTGCAGCAGCCGTCCCCAACGAGGACGAGCGTTTGTGCCGAGATAGTGGGGACGGCATTTTTCTGTCGCGGGCGCTCCATGTCCGTGTGTTGTGGACCCTGCGTGTTTCGTGACGGGATACTTATACCGTATGTGCCCCCAACGCTCCCACCAACATTTGCAGGTAAATGAGGAACGGCTTTCTTTCTTTCCTTCTTTTCTTTTTCTTTCCTTTTTTTTTTTTTTTCCGATCATGTTGAGTGTTTTCCGAATGGAATTGATGATCCGGCACATGCAATCATTGGATGTTAATTAAAAACCTAAAACGATTTTTTATATATTGAAACAAATACATTGAAGATATTGCCAAGGCTGCCGCAAATAAAGTTGGCTCCCTTTACCATGTTAGTAAACTCCTCACACCTGACATTATCCTGTATCTCTACAAAGCCACCATCCGCCCATGCATGGAGTGTTGTTACCACATCTGGGCTGGTGCATCATCCACTAGTCTCTCCCTCTTAGACAAGGTCCAAAAAAGAGTCGCCGACTTAATAGGTCCCTCACTATCCATCAAGCTCCATCCTCTGTCCCATCACCGCAATGTAGCAACCTTGTGCTTGTTTTACAAATACTTCAATGGATTGTGTTCCGATGAACTGGCTACTCTGGTGCCCCCTCGACGTAAATTCACTAGACCCACTCTACAATCAGCCAAATCCCATCCATTCACTGTGGAGGTCCTCAGATGCCGGAAGAGCCTTCTACTCCAATAAGCTTCATTCCTCGTGCTGCTGGCCTCTGGAACTCCCTCCCTGCCCCCTGTTTTCCCGACTGTACTGACATGCAGAGGTTTAAAACTAATGTAAACAGAAATCTCGCTGCGTAGCTCCCAACTTAGGATGACAACCTAAACCTACTCCCTAATTCTCAGTAGCCCCTTACGTCTACAGTGGCGTCCTGCCTTGTTTGGGGTGAAATATAATTTAAAAAAAAAAATTTTAAATATCTATTTCATATATATTTTTAAATATATATAGTCATGCCCAATGGGAGGATGCGTCTCCAAAAACAACACATATATTGGTAGGACTAGGACTAGTATCTCTCGTCGCCTTACATGTCACCTCTCCCCCCCCCCCCCCCAGCTCTATTTACCAACGCTTAGTAGAACACGATACCCCCCAAAAAGATTTTAGGGACATATTAGTAAAAATAACACTGGAATCCTCGCTGTCTCACATTGCAACCTGCGCCTCCCCATAATTGAAGCTTTACTCATTCGAGCAAACAAACCCACCATCAATCAAGCTCGATATGAGGGGGAGGGGGGGGAGAAGGTATACTGAAATGCGTTACATTATTAAAAAAAAAAGTTTTAATCGAGTTTCTCAATAAATTCACCAGTTTTAGTTTGCATAACTCCTCGCGTGCCTGAGGAAGACTCGCGGGAGTCGAAAACGTTAGCAGTTTTTGCGCGTTCCTGTTCACACTCGAACAGAACATTAGATCATTAGTCCGCAACATGAAAAGATGGATCCAGAAAGAAAGAAACAGGAATTGTCCCTGTTGTTTAATCAAACATGCATCAATATATATATATATATATATATATAAAATAAAATTTTAAAAAATGTATGTGTGTGTGTTTCCTTATATATATGTGTGTGTTTCCTTATATATATATATATATATATGTATATATATTAGTTTTTAATTTATCATTCTGACATTTCCTCTTAGAGGGTCAGACGATAAGGCCTAAAGGAAAATTTTAGCAATTTTTTTTTTTTCCTCTTTTTTGTTGCACGCGAAATTTACTTACATATATATATATATATATATATATATATATATATATATATATATATATATATATATATATATAATAATGGTAATAATCCAGGTAAAAAATATCCACAGAATTTTAACCGGGTTTATAAAAAGTGCTCAATATCAAAATAGAGCTTTATATATGACTAGCGGAGCTACCCGGCGTTGCTCGGGGTCATAAAAACATAATTGAAGAAAAATTGCGTGTGTAACATCTTTATATTAAAACTTCTATTTCTCTCCTTCTCTCTCTATAGCTGTCTCTTTATCTTTCTTGCCTTTTGCGAAAGCTGTTTCTTCCCCACCATTTCATCCTACGTTTCACAGGGCAATAGTATGACTTATTTCTATAAAAAGTACCACCACTGTCTGCGCCTTCTATATAGGTACTTATAACCGCCCCGGTGTTCATACTATATATTTTGAATCCCCTCATGATATCCTTCATCATTTTAACTCCCCTCGTTGTATTCATTATTTTCGATCTCCTCATACTATTAATCATTTTCAATCCCCTCATAATATTTTCATCATTTTCAATCTCCTCATACTATTAATCATTTTCAATCCCCTCATAATATTCTTCATCATTTTCAATCCTCTCGTAATATTCCTCATCATTTTCAATCCGCTCATGATATTCTTAATAATTTTCAATCCTCTCATGATATTCTTCATTTTTTCAATCCTCTCATGATATTCTTCATTATTTTCAATCCCCTCATGATATTCTTCATCATTTTCAATCCCCTCATGATATTCTTCATCATTTTCAATCCTCTCATAGTATATTTCATCATTTTCGATCCCCTCATGATATTCTTCTCATTTTCAATCCCCTCATGATATTATTCATCATTTTCAATCCTCTCATGGTATTCTTCATCATTTCCAATCCTGTCAGTCTATTCTTCATAATTTTCAATGCTCTCATGACATTCTTCATCATTTTCAATCCTCTCATGACATTCTTCATAATTTTCAATACTCTCATGATAGTCTTCATCATTTTCAATTCCCTCATGATAGTCTTCATCATTTTCAGTCCTCTCATGATAGTCTTCATCATTTTCAATCCTCTCATGTCAGTCTTCATCATTTTCAATCGTCTCATGATAGTTTTCATCATTTTTAATCCTCTCATGATAGTCTTCATCATTTTTAATCCTCTCAGGATAGTCTTCATCATTTTTAATCCTCTCATGATAGTCTTCATCATTTTCAATCCTCTCAAGATATTCTTCATCATTTTCAATCCCCTCATGATATTATTCATCATTTTAAATCCCCTCATGGTATTCTTCATCATTTCCAATCCTGTCAGTCTATTCTTCATCATTTTCAATCCTCTCATGACATTCTTCATCATTTTCAATCCTCTCATGACATTCTTCATCATTTTCAATCCCCTTATGATAGTCTTCATCATTTTCAATCCTCTCATGATAGTCTTCATCATTTTCAATCCCCTCATGATAGTGTACATCATTTTCAATCCCCTCATTATAGTCTTCATCATTTTCAATCCCCTCATGATAGTCTTCATCATTTTCAATCCTCTCATGATAGTCTTTATCATAGCTATATCTAGGATATTGAGCACTTTTCTCCCGGACAACGCCGAGTACTTTGAAAATGAAGCAGGCCTCATGAGCACTACTGAAATCACTTAGGTATCCTCTCTCCTTCTGATCTGCGAAATAGTCCAAAGGGGAACAAAGATGGCGTTAAAATATTTTCCAAACCTATACCTACAGTAGCTCTATCTAGGACATTGAGCACTTTTCTCCCGGACAACGCCGAGTACTTTAATAATAAAGGAAGCCTCCTGAGGACTACTGAAATCACTTAGGTATCCTCTCTCCTACTGATCTGCGAAATAGTCCAAAGGGGAACGAATATGGCGTTAAAATATTATCCAAACCTATCACTACAGTAGCTCTATATAGGACATTGAGCACTTTTTTTCCCAGACAACGCCGAGTACTTTGAAAATCAAAGAGGCCTCCTGGGGACTACTGAAATCACTTAGGTATCCTCCCTCCTTTTCATCTGCAAAATTGTCCAAAGGGGAACGAAGATGGCGTTAAAATATTTTCTAAACCTATCACTACAGTAGCTCTATCGAGGATATTGAGCACTTTTCTCCCGGACAACGCCGAGTACTTTGCAAATCGAGGAGGCTTCGTGAGCACTACTGAAATCACTTAGGTAACTTTTCTCCTACTGATTTGCGAAATAGTCCAATAGGGAACGAAGATGGCGTTAAAATATTTTCCAAACCTACCACTACAGTAGCGCTATCTAGGATATTGAGCACTTTTCTCCCGGACAACGCCGAGTACTTTGATAATCCAGGAGGCCTCCTAGGGGACTACTGAAATCACTTAGGTATCCTCTCTCCTTCTGATCTGCGAAATAGTCCAAAGGGGAACGAAGATAGCATTAAAATATTTTCCAAACCTATCACTACAGTAGCTCTATCTAGGATATTGAGCACTTTTCTCCCGGAAAACGCCGAGTATTTAAAAATCAAAGAGGCCTCCTGAGCACTACTGAAATAACTCTTATCGATTCCCCATCCTTTTCAGCGTAGATGCTGTTAAAATATTATCCAAACCTATCACTACAGTAGCTCTATCTAGGACATTGAGCACTTTTTTCCCGGACAACGCCAGGTACTTTGAAAATCAAAGAGGCCTTCTGGGGACTACTGAAATCACTTAGGTATCCTCTCTCTTTCTAATCTGCGAAATAGTCCAAAGGGGAACAAAGATGGCGTTAAAATATTTTCCAAACCTATCACTACAGTAGCTCTATCTAGGATATTGAGCACTTTTCTCCCGGACAACGCCGAGTACTTTGAAAATCGAGGAGGCTTTATGAGCACTCCTGAAATCCCTTAGGTATCCTCTCTCCTTCTGATCTGCGAAATATTCCAAAGGGGAACGAAGATGGCGTTAAAATATTTTCCAAACCTATCACTACAGTAGCTCTATCTAGGACATTGAGCACTTTTCTCCCGGACAACGCCGAGTACTTTGAAAATCGAGGAGGCTTCATGAGCACTTTTGAAATCCCTTAGGTATCCTCTCTCCTTCTGATCTGCGAAATAGTCCAAAGGGAAACGAAGATGGCGTTAAAATATTTTCCAAACCTATCACTACAGTAGCTCTATCTAGGACATTGAGCACTTTTCTCCCGGACAACGCCGGGTACTTTGAAAATCAAAGAGGCCTCCTGGGGACTACTGAAATCACTTAGGTATCCTCTCTCCTTCTAATCTGCGAAATAGTCCAAAGGGGAACGAAGATGGCGTTAAAATATTTTCCAAACATATCACTACAGTAGCTCTATCTAGGATATTGAGCACTTTTCTCCCGGACAACGCCGAGTACTTTGAAAATCGAGGAGGCTTCATGAGCACTCCTGAAATCCCTTAGGTATCCTCTTTCCTTCTGATCTGCGAAATAGTCCAAAGGGAAACGAAGATGGCGTTAAAATATTTTCCAAACCTATCACTACAGTAGCTCTATCTAGGACATTGAGCACTTTTCTCCCGGACAACGCCGAGTACTTTGAAAATCGAGGAGGCTTCATGAGCACTCCTGAAATCCCTTAGGTATCCTCTCTCCTTCTGATCTGCGAAATAGTCCAAAGGGAAACGAAGATGGCGTTAAAATATTTTCCAAACCTATCACTACAGTAGCTCTATCTAGGACATTGAGCACTTTTCTCCCGGACAACGCCGAGTACTTTGATAATCAAGGAGGTTTCCTGGGGACTACGTAAATCACTTAGGTATCCTCTCTCCTTCTGATCTGCGAAATAGTCCAAAGGGGAACGAAGATGGCGTTAAAATATTTTCCAAAACCTATCACTACAGTAGCTCTATCTAGGACATTGAGCACTTTTCTACCGGACAACGCCGAGTACTTTGATAATCAAGGAGGCTTCATGAGCACTCCTGAAATCCCTTAGGTATCCTCTCTCCTTCTGATCTGCAAAATAGTCCAAAGGGGAACGAAGAATGGCGTTAAAATATTTTCAAAACCTATCACTACAGTAGCTCTATCTAGGATATTGAGCACTTTTCTCCCGGACAACGCCGAGTATTTCAAAATCAAAGAGGCCTCCTGAGCACTACTGAAATAACTCTTATCGATTACCCCATCCTTTTCAGCGTAGATGCTGTTAAAATATTATCTAAACCTATCACTACAGTAGCTCTATCTAGGACATTGAGAACTTTTCTCCCGGACAACGCCGGGTACTTTGAAAATCAAAGAGGCCTCCTGGGGACTACTGAAATCACTTAGGTATCCTCTCTCCTTCTAATCTGCGAAATAGTCCAAAGGGGAACGAAGATGGCGTTAAAATATTTTCCAAACCTATCACTACAGTAGCTCTATCTAGGATATTGAGCACTTTTCTCCCGGACAACGCCGAGTACTTTGAAAATCGAGGAGGCTTCATGAGCACTCCTGAAATCCCTTAGGTATCCTCTTTCCTTCTGATCTGCGAAATAGTCCAAAGGGAAACGAAGATGGCGTTAAAATATTTTCCAAACCTATCACTACAGTAGCTCTATCTAGGACATTGAGCACTTTTCTCCCGGACAACGCCGAGTACTTTGTAAAATCGAGGAGGCTTCATGAGCACTCCTGAAATCCCTTAGGTATCCTCTCTCCTTCTGATCTGCGAAATAGTCCAAAGGGAAACGAAGATGGCGTTAAAATATTTTCCAAACCTATCACTACAGTAGCTCTATCTAGGACATTGAGCACTTTTCTCCCGGACAACGCCGAGTACTTTGATAATCAAGGAGGTTTCCTGGGGACTACGTAAATCACTTAGGTATCCTCTCTCCTTCTGATCTGCGAAATAGTCCAAAGGGGAACGAAGATGGCGTTAAAATATTTTCCAAACTTATCACTACAGTAGCTCTATCTAGGATATTGAGCACTTTTCTCCCGGACAACGCCGAGTATTTCAAAATCAAAGAGGCCTCCTGAGAACTACTGAAATAACTCTTATCGATTACCCCATCCTTTTCAGCGTAGATGCTGTTAAAATATTATCCAAACCTATCACTACAGTAGCTCTATCTAGGACATTGAGCACTTTTCTCCCGGACAACGCCGAGTACTTTGAAAATCGAGGAGGCTTTATGAGCACTCCTGAAATCCCTTAGGTATCCTCTCTCCTTCTGATCTGCGAAATAGTCCAAAGGGGAACGAAGATGGCGTTAAAATATTTTCCAAACCTATCACTACAGTAGCTCTATCTAGGACATTGAGCACTTTTCTCCCGGACAACGCCGACTACTTTGATAATCAAGGAGGACTCTTGGGGACTACTGAAATTACTTCGGTATCCTCTCTCCTTCTGATCTGCGAAATAATCCAAAGGGGAACGAAGATGGCGTTAAAATATTTTCCAAACCTATCACTACAGTAGCTCTATCTAGGATATTGAGCACTTTTCTCCCGGACAACGCCGAGTACTTTGAAAATCGAGGAGGCTTCATGAGCACTACTGATATCCCTTAGGTATCCTTTCTCTTTCTGATCTGCGAAATACTCCAAAGGGGAACGAAGATGGCGTTAAAATATTTTCCAAAACCTATCACTACAGTAGCTCTATCTAGGACATTGAGCACTTTTCTACCGGACAACGCCGAGTACTTTGATAATCAAGGAGGCTTCATGAGCACTCCTGAAATCCCTTAGGTATCCTCTCTCCTTCTGATCTGCGAAATAGTCCAAAGGGGAACGAAGATGGCGTTAAAATATTTTCCAAACCTATCACTACAGTAGCTCTATCTAGGACATTGAGCACTTTTCTCCCGGACAACGCCGAGTACTTTGAAAATCGAGGAGGCTTTATGAGCACTCCTGAAATCCCTTAGGTATACTCTCTCCTTCTGATCTGCGAAATAGTCCAAAGGGGAACGAAGATGGCGTTAAAATATTTTCCAAACCTATCACTACAGTAGCTCTATCTAGGACATTGAGCACTTTTCTCCCGGACAACGCCGACTACTTTGATAATCAAGGAGGACTCCTGGGGACTACTGAAATCACTTCGGTATCCTCTCTCCTTCTGATCTGCGAAATAATCCAAAGGGGAACGAAGATGGCGTTAAAATATTTTCCAAACCTATCACTACAGTAGCTCTATCTAGGATATTGAGCACTTTTCTCCCGGACAACGCCGAGTACTTTGAAAATCGAGGAGGCTTCATGAGCACTACTGATATCCCTTAGGTATCCTCTCTCTTTCTGATCTGCGAAATAGTCCAAAGGCGAACGAAGATGGCGTTAAAATATTTTCCAAACCTATCACTACAGTAGCTCTATCTAGGACATTGAGCACTTTTCTACCGGACAACGCCGAGTACTTTGATAATCAAGGAGGCTTCATGAGCACTCCTGAAATCCCTTAGGTATCCTCTCTCTTTCTGATCTGCGAAATAGTCCAAAGGCGAACGAAGATGGCGTTAAAATATTTTCCAAACCTATCACTACAGTAGCTCTATCTAGGACATTGAGCACTTTTCTCCCGGACAACGCCGAGTACTTTGAAAATCGAGGAGGCTTTATGAGCACTCCTGAAATCCCTTAGGTATCCTCTCTCCTTCTGATCTGCGAAATAGTCCAAAGGGGAACGAAGATGGCGTTAAATATTTTCCAAACCTATCACTACAGTAGCTCTATCTAGGACATTGAGCACTTTTCTCCCGGACAACGCCGACTACTTTGATAATCAAGGAGTACTCCTGGAGACTACTGAAATCACTTCGGTATCCTCTCTCCTTCTGATCTGCGAAATAATCCAAACGGGAACGAAGATGGCGTTAAAATATTTTCCAAACCTATCACTACAGTAGCTCTATCTAGGATATTGAGCACTTTTCTCCCGGACAACGCCGAGTACTTTGAAAATCGAGGAGGCTTCATGAGCACTACTGATATCACTTAGGTATCCTTTCTCCTTCTGATCTGCGAAATACTCCAAAGGGGAACGAAGATGGCGTTAAAATATTTTCCAAAACCTATCACTACAGTAGCTCTATCTAGGACATTGAGCACTTTTCTACCGGACAACGCCGAGTACTTTGATAATCAAGGAGGCCTCCTGGGGACTACTGAAATCACTTAGGTATCCTCTCTCCTTCTGATCTGCGAAATAGTCCAAAGGGGAACGAAGATGGCGTTAAAATATTTTCCAAACCTATCACTACAGTAGCTCTATCTAGGATATTGAGCACTTTTCTCCCGGACAACGCCGAGTATTTCAAAATCAAAGAGGCCTCCTGAGCACTACTGAAATAACTCTTATCGATTACCCAATCCTTTTCAGCGTAGATACTGTTAAAATATTATCCAAACCTATCACTACAGTAGCTCTATCTAGGACATTGAGCACTTTTTTCCCGGACAACGCCGAGTACTTTGAAAAACAAAGAGGCCTCCTGGGTACTACTGAAATCAGTTAGGTATCCTCCCTCCTTTTCAGCTGCAAAATTGTCCAAAGGGGAACGAAGATGGCGTTAAAATATTTTCTAAACCTATCACTACAGTAGCTCTATCTAGGATATTGAGCACTTTTCTCCCGGACAACGCCGAGTACTATGAAAATCGAGGAGGCTTCATGTGCACTCCTGAAATCCCTTAGGTATCCTCTCTCCTTCTGATCTGCGAAATAGTCCAAAGGGGAACGAAGATGGCGTTAAAATATTTTCCAAACCTATCACTACAGTAGCTCTATCTAGGATATTGAGCACTTTTCTCCCAGACAACGCCGAGTACTTTGAAAATCGAGGAGGCTTCATGAACACCCATGAAATCCCTTTATGTCCCCATTCTGATCTGCGAAATAGTCCAAAGGGGAACGAAGATGGCGTTAAATTTTTTTCCAAAACCTATCACTACAGTAGCACTATCTAGGACATTGAGCACTTTTCTCCCGGACAACGCCGAGTACTTTGATAATCAAGGAGGCCTCCTGGGGACTACTGAAATCACTTAGGTATCCTCTCTCCTTCTGATCTGCGAAATAGTCCAAAGGGGAACGAAGATGGCGTTAAAATATTTTCCAAACTTATCACTACAGTAGCTCTATCTAGGATATTGAGCACTTTTCTCCCGGACAACGCCGAGTATTTCAAAATCAAAGAGGCCTCCTGAGCACTACTGAAATAACTCTTATCGATTACCCAATCCTTTTCAGCGTAGATACTGTTAAAATATTATCCAAACATATCACTACAGTAGCTCTATCTAGGACATTGAGCACTTTTTTCCCGGACAACGCCGAGTACTTTGAAAAACAAAGAGGCCTCCTGGGGACTACTGAAATCAGTTAGGTATCCTCCCTCCTTTTCAGCTGCAAAATTGTCCAAAGGGGAACGAAGATGGCGTTAAAATATTTTCTAAACCTATCGCTACAGTAGCTCTATCTAGGATATTGAGCACTTTTCTCCCGGACAACGCCGAGTACTTTGAAAATCGAGGAGGCTTTATGAGCACTCCTGAAATCCCTTAGGTATCCTCTCTCCTTCTGATCTGCGAAATAGTCCAAAGGGGAACGAAGATGGCGTTAAAGAATTTTCCAAATTTATCACTACAGTAGCTCTATCTAGGACATTGAGCACTTTTCTCCCGGACAACGCCGAGTACTTTGATTATCAAGGAGGCCTCCTGGGGACTACTGAAATCACTTCGGTATCCTCTCTCCTTCTGATCTGCGAAATAATCCAAAGGGGAACGAAGATGGCGTTAAAATATTTTCCAAACCTATCACTACAGTAGCTCTATCTAGGATATTGAGCACTTTTCTCCCGGACAACGCCGAGTATTTCAAAATCAAAGAGGCCTCCTGAGCACTACTGAAATAACTCTTATCGATAACCAAATCTTTTTCAGCGTAGATACTGTTAAAATATTATTTAAACCTATCACTACAGTAGCTCTATCTAGGACATTGAGCACTTTTTTCCCGGACAACGCCGAGTACTTTGAAAATCGAGGAGGCTTTATGAGCACTCCTGAAATCCCTTAGGTATCCTCTCTCCTGCTGATCTGCGAAATAGTCCAAAGGGGAACGAAGATGGCGTTAAAATATTTTCCAAACCTATCACTACAGTAGCTCTATCTAGGACATTGAGCACTTTTCTCCCGGACAACGCCGAGTACTTTGATAATCAAGGAGGCCTCCTGGGGACTACTGAAATCACTTCGGTATCCTCTCTCCTTCTGATCTGCGAAATAGTCCAAAGGTGAACGAAGATGGCGTTAAAATATGTTCTAAACCTATCACTACAGTAGCTCTATCTAGGATATTGAGCACTTTTCTCCCGGACAACGCCGAGTACTTTGAAAATCGAGGAGGCTTCATGAGCACTACTGAAATCCCTTAGGTATCCTTTCTCATTCTGATCTGCCAAATAGTCCTGAGGCGCTCATACCGGCGAATGCCGACATTCCCCCTCCCCAGATTTCGCCTGAGGCGCTCATACCGACGAATGCCGACATTCCCCCTCCCCGGATTTGGCCTGAGGCGCTCACACTTCAACACTGCTCAAAAAAGGAGTAGATAATGGATGGGATGAGGGCATCATGACAACGGAACCGATACGACCCTACCTCAATACTTCTCAAAAAAGGAGGATATAATGCATGGGATTATGGCATCACGACAACGGAACCGATACGACCCTACCTCAACACTTCTCAAAAAAGGAGGAGATAATGCATGGGAATAGTGCATCATGACAACGGAACCGATACGACCCTACCTCAACACTTCTCAAAAAAGGAGGAGATAATGCATGGGATGAGGGCATCATGACAACGGAACCGATACGACCCTACCTCAACACTTCTCAAAAAAGGAGGAGGTAATTCATGGGATGAGCACATCATGACAACGGAACCGATACTATTCTACATCTACCCTTCTCAAAAAAGGAGGAGGTAATGCATGGGATCAGTGCATCATGACAACGGAACCGATACTACCCTACCTCTACACATCTAAAAAAAAGGAGGAGGTAATGCTCACACCGGCGAATACCGTACCCCCCCCCCCCCCCCCAATTTGGCCTGAAAGGAGGAGGTAATTCCTATCATGATAACAGAACGGCCACAGGGAGGGAGGGGGGGAGGAATATTAGCGTCTATTAATAATTAAGAAAGAAAGTGTGAGAGGGAAAAATGACAGAAAGGAAAACTGCCACTCTCTGACGTCATGATGACCTGATATAACCGGACACAATTTAGGGCAAGACCGGGTACATCCGGCAAGGGATTATGGGACAGGTGCGGATGTGATTCAGCAACCCTTGTTTCACTACACACTCTTAACGTAGGATTCCTATGTTGTTATTGATGCATCCGGACAGAAGTTATTGGATGATCTGATAGAACCGGACACAATTTAGGGCAAGACCGGGTACATCCGGCAAGGGATTATGGGATGTTTACAATGACTCTGCATTTTTATCGGATTAGTACATAAATACATTAGATTATTTCAAATTTAGTACATAATAACGTTGAAAAAGTTGAATAAAATACGAAAAAACAGCTACCTTTTGTCGGAAAGTGGTCCGGTTGACTGTCAGCGAGTGAATCGTTATTTGCGATTTTGAGATATTATGAACCCAGGATATGTACGGTGCTGAAGATATACACTTTTTGACATGTCGCCGCTTAGTTTTTGAGGAGAAGCTTCACATACAGACATACATACATACAGACAACTGCCCTTTATATAAGAGATAATTTTCTTTACACAGACATGTACAAAATCTGCGACACTGGCATGTCGATGTTATCGATCAACAGTTACTATAAACTGAGATCTCATCAGGCAGAGTTAGAATCTGATCTTAACCTCAGATCATATTTGGAGAGAATGAAATGGAGGGATAGAGAAAGAGAAGAAGAAGAAAAGAAATTAAACATTTCAAAAATTGAGGCCGTTAAAAAATCAAAAATCTAAAAGAAAGTGTCGCAGATTTTGTACATGTCTGTGTAAATAAAATTATCACATATATATATATATATATATATATATATATGAACATATATATATATATATATATATATATATATATGAACATATATATATATATATATATATATATATATATATATATATATATATATATGAACATATATATATATATATATATATATGAACATATATATATATATATATATATATATATATATGAACATATATATATATATATATATATATATGAACATATATATATATATATATATATATGAACATATATATATATATATATATGAACATATATATATATATATATATATATATATGAACATATATATATATATGAACATATATATATATATATATGAACATATATATATATATATGAACATATATATATATATATATGAACATATATATGAACATATATATATATATATATATGAACATATATATGAACATATATATATATATATATATGAACATATATATGAACATATATATATATATATATATGACATGAACATATATATGAACATATATATATATATATATATATATATATATGAACATATATATATATATATATATATGAACATATATATATATATATATGACATATACATATATATGAACATATATATATATATATATATGACATATACATATATATGAACATATATATATATATATATATGACATATACATATATATGAACATATATATATATATATGAACATATATATATATATATATATGAACATATACATATATATAAATATAAATATGAACATATATATATATATATATATATATATATATATATATATATGAACATATACATATATATATATATATATATGAACATATACATATATATAAATATATATATGAACATATATATATACATATATATAAATATATATATATGAACATATATATACATATATATGAATATATATATATATATGAATATATATATATATATGAACATATATATATATATGAACATATATATATATATATATATATATATATATATATGAACATATATATATATATGAACATATATATATATATATATATATATGAACATATATATATATATATATATATATATATATATATATATATATATATGAACATATATATATATATATATATATATATATATATATATATATATATATATGAACATATATATATATATATATATAAACATATATATATATATATATATAAACATATATATATATATATATATATATATGAACATATATATATATATATGAACATATATATATATATATGAACATATATATATATATGAACATATATATATATATGAACATATATATATATATATGAACATATATATATATATATGAACATATATATATATATATGAACATATATATATATATATGAACATATATATATATATATGAACATATATATATGAACATATATATATATATATATATATGAACATATATATATATATATATATATATATGAACATATATATATATATATATATGAACATATATATATATATATATATATATATATATGAACATATATATATATATATATGAACATATATATATATATATATATATATATATATATATATATATGAACATATATATATATATATATATATATATATATATGAACATATATATATATATATATATATATATATATATATATGAACATATATATATATATATATATATATATGAACATATATATATATATATATATATATGAACATATATATATATATATATATATATATATATGAACATATATATATATATATATATGAACATATATATATATATATATATATATATATGAACATATATATATATATATATATATATATATGAACATATATATATATATATATATATGAACATATATATATATATATATATATATATATATGAACATATATATATATATATATATATATGAATATATATATATATATATATATGAACATATATATATATATATATATATATATGAATATATATATATATATATATATATATAAATATTTAGGCATCGTTTCATTACTAATGCTGGCCCTGTTGAAGACCTTTCTCTCTTTGTAATTTTTCTTAATTTCTCGATGCTGCGTGCAAGTTTTCTATTTTCCTCGACGCCTGGGCAGCCATGGTGAGAAGTTGGGTATCAAGATGTTTGTTAACATTACATTTAAAATTCTGCATGTTTATACGGCCGTGAAAACAGGGAGCAGGGAGGGAAATCCAAAGGCAAGTGGTCCAAGGAAAAAAGTCATCGGAGTAGAAAATCTTCCGGCACCTGGGGACGGACCTCTACAGTGAAGGGGTGGGATTTTGCTGCTAGTTGGGTGGGTCGGGAGTATTTACGTTGAGGCTGGTACAAGTGCACCGAGTTCACCTGAGCACATTCCATGGAAGTACTTGTAAAACAGTTTTTTATAGAAATCGCTCCAGACGAGGCATGAAGCCACTTGATGTAAGGAGCTGACAAAAACAAATATGATTATCGCAAAGACAGGAAATGCCTATTGTCCTTAGTCTTAAAATAACCAAGGTAGGAGAAAAACAGTCAGCAGGAAGAGAGTTCCACAAGCCTGCGGTTCTTGGAAAAAATGTACTGGAATAGGAAGCTGTATTACAATGAGGTATCAAAACAGCAAATTGATGAAGACCACTAGACCAACGAGTCAAACGAGCTGGAACAAAATAAGCAGGGAATAGATCACATAATTCTGAAAAACACATGCCATAATAGTATTTATAGAAAAGACTGAGACTAGCAACATCACGTCTGTGAGAGAGAGAGAGGGTGCAGAGAAGAAGAAAGGATGTGGCCAATCAAATTACAGGCACGTTTCTGCATCTTATAGCCTGACGATTCTCTCTCTGGGGATGAAACGTGGAAGCCTCTTTGTAGCTTAATTGCCATTAATATATTTTCATAACTTACTATATAGATATATATATATATATATTTTAATAAATTTATAAACCAATATATATATATATATATATATATATATATATATACATATACATATATATATATATATACATATACATATATATATATATATATATATATATATATATATATATATATATATATATATACGCGCGCACATGTTTGGAGACGTTTGCGTAGGCGGGCACATGAGGCCGGTGACTGCTCGTTTGTTGTAACTCTCAATAAACGAACATGCCTGCTAAACAATGCAAACCTACCCCAGAGAAGGAAAATATATCTTGTTTCACTCAAGAAAGAAAAAGAGAGATAGATAAAGTGCACTTAAAAAACAAAACAATAAAAAACAAGCGGTTAGTTGTATTTTTTATGATAATCAGGAGGTCAGTTTGAATCTCTACACGTGTTTTGTTGGTTTGCTCTTATACATCAGCATAGATGTGTAGGCGTTACAATAGAGGCACGTGGGTAACATGTTGTAACGTGTGTGCGTGTGTGTGTGTGTCAGCATTTTGAGGGTTTGTGAATGTGTGTGTGTCACCATTTTGAGGGTTTATGAATTTGTGTGTGTCAGCATTTTGAAAGTTTATGAATGTGTGTGTGTCAGCATTTTTAGAGTGTATGCATGTGTGTGTGTTAGCATTTTGAGGGTTGAGTAATGAGTGTGTGTGTGTGTCAGCATTTTGAGGGTTTATGAATGCGTGTGTGTGCCAGCATTTAGAGGGTGTATGAATGTGTGTGTGTCAGCATTTTGAGGGTTTATATGTGTGTCAGCATTTTGTACGGTTTATGAATGTGTGTGTGTGTCAGCATTTTGAGAGTTTTTGCGTGTGTGTGTGTCAGCATTTTGAGGGTTTATGAATGTGTGTGTCAGCATTTTGAAGGTTTATGAATGTGTGTGTGTTTCGGCATTTTGAGGGTTTATGAATGTGTGTGTCAGCATTTTATAGGGTTTATGAATGTGTGTGTGTGTGTGTTTCGGCATTTTGAGGGTTAATGAATGTGTGTGTGTTTCGGCATTTTGAGGGTTAATGAATGTGTGTGTGTGTCAGCATTTTGAGGGTTTATTAATGTGTGTGTCAGCATTTTCAGTGTTTATGAATGTGTGTGTGTGTGTGTAAGCATTTTGAGGGTTTATGAATGTGTGTGTGTGTCAGCATTTTGAGGGTTTATTAATTTCAGAGTCTGTTGCAATGAAAATATTATCAGAAGTGTACCAAGAACATTAATGGCGAAATGAGGGGAGGGGGAGGAGTGGATACAGGCCACACTTGATTTTCAGAAAATTTAAAAGTCGAATGACCCAAAAAAACTCAGATGCACACCAAAAGGCTCACTAAACAAATTTCCCCAAAGTCAAGGCCAACTCAGCTAAACTAACTAAAAAAAATGTCAGAAAGAAATCTTTATATATATATATATATATATAAATAAACTTATTTTTTCTTACATTCGGTAGACATATATATATATATATATATATATATAAATTTTAAAATTTTAAAATCAGCCAACATGACGCGAGATTTTGTAAAACAAATGAAATTTTTTTTTTTCTAAATTCAAATGTATTTTCATTATCGAAGTCTTACGGCTTAAAAAAAAATGGTTTAATAAATATTTCATTTGTTTAATGAAATCTCGCATTATGTTGGCTGATTCTAAAATTTCAAAGTTATCGTTTCAACAGCGTTTCTAAGCTGTATTTAAATTTAAATCTCATTTTATATATATATATATATATATATAAATATAATTTCACTAACACTTTAAATCTCATTATCGTACACACGCGTTCAGCGCGCTCCACTACAGATCGGACATAAAGAATTAAAAAGAATGTATCTTCATAACACAAATTCAATGCAAATCTGAAATATTTGAATTTTCAAATGTAAATTATAGGTTTTAGTGCGATTTTCATTTTAATATTTCGAGCAGTCCTCCGTTCTTTATCAAAATAAAGAAATGTATAACTTTGAAATTTTAGAATCAAATGAAATATTTATTAAATCATATTTGTTTTTAATAGTTTTTTTTAGTTAGTTTAGCTGAGTTGGCCTTGACTTTGGGGGAGTTTGTTTAGTGAGCCTTTTGGTGTGCATCTGAGTTTTTTCCTGGACATTCGACTTTTAAATTTTTTGAAAATCAAGTGTGGCCTGTATCACCCCCATTTCGCCATTAATGTTCTTAGTACACTTCTGATAATATTTTCATTGCAACAGACTCTGAAATTCATAAACCCTCAAAATGCTTACACACACATTCATTAAACTTCAAAACGCTGACACACACACATTCATAAACCCTCAAAATGCTGACACACACACAATCATTTTTTTCTTAACAGTTTTTTTTTAAGTTAGTTTAGCTGAGTTGGCCTTGACTTTGGGGGAGTTTGTTTAGTGAGCCTTTTGGTGTGCATCTGAGTTTTTTCCTGGACATTCGACTTTTAAATTTTCTGAAAATCAAGTGTGGCCTGTATCCCCCCCACCACACACACACACACATTTCGCCATTAATGTTCTTGGTACACTTCTGAACATTTCTGATAATATTTTAATTTGCACCAGACTCTAGAGATGCGATTTTCTTGAATTTGTTCAAGAATTTTCCGGATTTTCCCAGAAACGTGCGTAAATTTAGATTGCTCCGACATTAAATCACAGTATGATATAACTCTGATCTATAACTTACCTGGATTACTAATATATATATATATGTGTGTATATATATATATATATTTATATTTTTATTTTTTATTTTTTATTTTTTTATTTTACTTATATTTTTTCATTTATTAATTTTCCAACGAATGTTAAGTCTGCAATATCTTGGATTTAGTTAGTTTGTCTGGGAATTTAAACTGCATTTTACATTTTTTTATTTTTTTTTTATTTTTTATTTTTTAATGACTCAAAGCTTCTTTAGACTATATATTGGGTATTTAGATCTGTATGGCTAGGTTTCCTTCCTCTTATCTAATTACTTTTCTGGTACCAAAGGTACTTAAGCTTTATTTTTTATTTATTTTTTAATGCAACTTTGATTCCTATATAATTTTATTACTAGCTACCATATTGCAGAATGGTTCTTGGATATAGTGTTTAGATAGTATTATTATTATTTTTATTTTTTTTTTATTATTGTTTTGGTTAATGTTATTTAATATGCAAATTACTATATCATACGGTAGTCTTAAGTGTAATATATTATTATTATTATTTTATCATTATTATTATTTTATTATTTTATATTAGTGATATTTTAAGCTGAATTATTTCGACACTTGATTATTGGGGAAATGGTCGTATAATCAGTACCATTGGAGAGCTATGAATATTAAAACTGTCCTGTTTTTAAATCTCCGAAACAGTTTACATGGTAAACAGCTGATGATCCCCGTGTTAATATTAGACGCTTAAGGTCTCCTGTTTTTGTTTCACTCTTAGATAATTAACCCCCCCCCCCTTTTTTTTTTTTTTTATTTTTTTTTTATTTTACTTATATTTTTTCATTTATTAATTTTCCAACGAATGTTAAGTCTTCAATATCTTGGATTTAGTTAGTTTGTCTGGGGATTTAAACTGCATTTTACATTTTTTATTTTTATTTATTTTTTATTTTTTTTATTTTTAATGACTCAAAGCTTCTTTAGACTATATATATATATATATATATATATATATAATTTCACTGATACTTTTGGGAAAGGTGACCTGAATAGCAAGGCCAAAGCGCTAGCAATAAAAAAAAAAATTGTTAAATATTTAGCTGGGAACTCTCTGAGACGTTTAGCAAATAGGTGTGAAAAGGATTTTGAACATTTCAAATGCGTGTGCTTTTGAGGTTTGGTCAAGATTGGAAGGTATTTGCACCCCTATCATCGGCGACAGTCACCCGCCCCCCCGGTCCGCCACTGCTTATAATTGTCCATGTCTAATCATAGAATTAGTGATCATATGTGCATATGGTATACATATATTTGTGCATTTGTCTAAATATATATATATATATATGAATTGGGTGTATTTAGGCAGCATTTTCTCATTTATGCAAACATTGTTATAATTAAACAGACGAATTCTGTTATTTTTAACAATGTCTCCATAAATATATATATATATATAAATATATATATATATATATATATATATTAGTAAGTTATGAAAATATATTTATGGTAATTAAGCTACACAGAGGCTTTCGCGTTTCATCCCCAGAGGGAATCGTCACCCTAAAATGCATATGCTTATAACATATTTTTTGATTTTTAATGTCCCTAAATCACGTGACCCCCACCCCACAATTTTTGAAATGTTAAATTTCTTTTCTTCTTCTTCTCTTTCTTTATCTCTCCATTTCATTCTCTCCAAATATGATCTGAGGTTAAGATCGGATTCTAACTCTGCCTGATGAGATCTCAGTTTATAGTAACTATTGCTCGATAACATCGACATGCCAGTGTCGCAGATTTTGTGCATGTCTGTGTAAATAAAAAATTAAAAAAATTATCATATATGAAGCTCTATTTTGATATTGAGCACTTTTTATAAACCCGGTTAAAATTCTAGGGATTACCACCCTGTGGATATTTTTTACCTGGATTATTACCATTATTATATATATATATATATATATATATATATATATATATATATATATATATATATATATATGGGGTGTCAAAGTTCCCCAAAAAGATTCAATGTTATATATATGTATATATATATATATATATATATAAATATATGTATGTGTATATATATGTATGTATATATATGTATATATATATGTATGTGTATATGTATATGTATATATATGTATGTGTATATGTATATATATGTATGTGTATATGTATATATATGTATGTGTATATGTATATATATGTATGTGTATATGTATATATATGTATGTATATATATATATATGTATGTATATATATATATATGTATGTGTATATATATATATATATGTGTATATGTATATATATGTATGTGCATATATGTATATGTATGTGTATATATATGTATGTGTATATATATGTATGTGTATATGTATATGTATATATATGTATGTGTATATATATGTATATATATGTATATGTATATATGTGTATGTATATATATGTATGTGTATATGTATATATGTATGTGTATATGTGTATATATATGTATGTGTATATGTATATATATATGTATGTGTGTGTATATGTATGTGTATATATATATATATGTGTATATGTGTATGTGTGTATGTGTATATGTATATATATGTATGTGTATATGTATATATATGTATGTGTATATGTATGTATATGTATATATATGTATGTGTATATATATGTATGTGTATATATATGTATGTGTATATATATGTATGTGTATATATATGTATGTGTATATATATGTATGTGTATATATATGTATGTGTAAATGTATATATATGCATGCATTTTTGCAGCAGATATAGAAAAATAAAATTAAAAATAAATTTTAAAACCGAAATCATATATTCTGGTCCCATCAGATTAAAACGTCGACAGTTAAAACACTTCCAAGAAAGTTCCAAGTCAGAAATCAATAGAATATCCGCAGCAATCCTCTTATCGGAGAATGGAAAAATGCTTCCATGGACCAAAAATTCTAACTCGTACGTAAGCTTATTGGAGAAGTCAGTATTTTTAACTTTAATCTTTTTGAATTTTTTTGTTTTGACTTCTTTGAAAATGGAGAAGTTTTAAAAATATTGAGAAAAAAAATTAAAAATCCCCCCAAAAAACAAAATAAAATACTGAGATACGTTTCTCCTTTTGTAACGAGTTTTTTTTGGTTGTAGGATGAATTTCCAGATCCGAATATATGTCGAGATATATATATATATGTATATGTATATATATATAATGTCAGGTTCATTTTATATTCCAATAACCATGTTTTTATTTTTATTTTTTTTTTTTTTCACATTTCCAAAAAAACACAACATTTCTGTGAGATGTATTTTTTACGGTCCGTTTCATTTGTCGTGAGCCTAACAACATTTTATATGTCAATATCGTCTTAGCAGCACTGCAGATGTGAAAAATAAAAATAATAAAATAAAAACATGGTTATTGGAATATAAAATGAACCTGACTTTGTGGTTACTAATTGACAATCATCGAGCTGAATGTTTTAAGGAGACTGCAAAGTAAAAAAGGCACTGATAGTATATGCTAATACATATATTGTCATTAATAATTATATATATATATATATATATAATATTTATAAATAAATATTGAATTATTTATACCTACAGACGCTAGCGTTTCAAGCTTATTGCTCTCATCAGTGTAGGAAACTAACAATTTCAAACGGTCGGGAGGCGCGAAGCCAGTTCACAGAGTCAGCCTCGAATCTGTAAGCGGTCGCCATATCCACTCGGCCACCAGAAACTAAACACATAATTAAGGAAAATTGAGATATGTGTCTAGAAGCGGGCACATATAGAAAACTAGTCGAGAGTGTTCGACGAACGTATTCGGAACATTGCATTAGAGCTTTTTGACAGTCTATTTTTAACATCCTCGAGAGTGCTCAACTTTAATTTCTTAAATGATAATATTTATATATAATATTTATAAATATTTATAAATAAATATTAAATTATTTATAACCTACAGATGCTAGCGTTTCAAGCGTATTGCTCTCATCAGTGCAGGAAAGTAACAATTTCAGACGGTCGGGAAGTGTGAAGCCAGTTCACCAAGTCAGTCTCGAATCTGCACACGGTCACCATATAAATATATATATATATATATAAGGAAATTGACAACATCTTTGAAGCACGCATGAGAATGTATTCAATATGAAACATTCATTTATTTAAATTTTTTTTTTTTTGCAAGCTTTCGTTGTAGAACAACTTTGTCAGGCGAGACTGTCTTATAGTTTTTTTTGTTTTTTCTTTTCTTCCTCATATATATATATATATATATAATTTTTGTTTTCTCTAATTTTGATGGTATTAACCATTCAAAAATAAATAAATGAATTTTTTATTTAACGATTGTTGATTTTCAAAATATTTCACTTATATATAAGTCGGGTAATATGTATATATATATATATATATATATATATATATATATATATAGTCTAAAGAAGCTTTGAGTCATTAGAAGAAAAAAAATGTAAAATGCAGTTTACATTCCCAGACAAACTAACTAAATCCAAGATATTGCAGACTTAACATTCGTTGGAAAATTAATAAATGAAAAAATATAAGTAAAAAAAGGGGGGGGGTTAATTATCTAAGAGTGAAACAAAAACAGGAGACCTTAAGCGTCTAATATTAACACGGGGGATCATCAGCTGTTTACCATGTAACTGTTTCGGAGATTTAAAAACAGGACAGTTATAATATTCATGGCTCTCCAATGGTACTGATTATACCCCCCCCCTTTTTTTTTTTTACTTATATTTTTTCATTTATTAATTTCCCCAATAATCAAGTGTCGAAATAATTCAGCTTAAAATATCACTAATATATACATAAATAAATAATAATAATGATAAAATAATAATAATATATTACCCTTAAGACTACCGTATGATATAGTAATTTGCATATCAAATAACATTGATTAAAACAATAATAAAAAAATATAAAAATAAAAATAATAATACTATCTAAACACTACATCCAAGAACCATTCTGCATATATATATATATATATATATATATATATTGTTCGATTGTAGAAAGATAGTTATGTAATTTTATAGTTAGATCTAAAAAAAATAATATTAATTTTTGTTCGCCATTTTCAAGAATTCTGTTCACACCTCAAAGAACGTTTGAAGAAGGGAATGGTTCCCGAAAGTTTCCTACAGACTCTCCCCCCCCCCCCAAAAAAAACTGAAATTGGGATTTACCTTGCTTTGTGTATCCACATAAAATATTATAAGGAGATATAATTTTTTATGTGTCAGTTTTCAGTATTTACTTCAACAGTGCTCGATACGTAAGTAGAGCTAGGTAGTAAGCAGTGAAAATATATATGGCAATCAAGCTACACAGAGGCTCCCGTGTTTCATCCCCGGGGGGAATCGTCAGGCTAAATGCATTGCTTACTATATATATATATATATATATATATATATATATATATACAATAATATTTTTATAAATAAATATTAATTATTTAAATACCTACAGACATCGATGTTTCATGCTAACGCAATCTTCAGTGTAGGAACTAATTCTCAACGGTCGGTAGGCGCGAACCCCGATCACAAATCACCACTGATTCGTAGTCGGGGATCTTACCCATCGGCCATAGCCAATTAGTTAGTAAATATAGAGGAACTTTAAATGTAAATAGCGAAATCGGCGGCTATGTACCAGGCAGTATAGAGTGATCTACGAAACGGCGTTCGGATCGTGCATATATATATATATATATATATATATAATAATCCAGGTAAAACATCCACAGGGTAGTAATCCAAAGAATTTCAACCGGGTTTATACAAAATGCTCAATATCAAATAGAGCTTTCATATATGATTATTTTTATTTACACTGACATGTACAAAATCTGCGACACTGGCATATCGATGTTATCGATCAACAGCTATTATAAACTGAGATCTCATCAGGCAGAGTTAAAATCCGATCTTAACCTTAGATCATATTACACCTTAGATCAAATATGATCTATGGTTAAGATCGGATTTTGTACATGTCTGTGTAAATAAAATAATCATATATATATATATATATATATATATATATATATATATATAATGATGTGTATGTCAAGTTATATTGAAAAGAAATCAGAAAGTGCTCGATCGCAGAAGAGTGAGAGCTGATACAAATAATTTATTTGAAAACTATGTTACATATGTTTTCTCATTGTGTTTTGACCTCATTTCAGTATGCTGACGAGTCCCTTGGGTAAAGACTTTTTTTTTTAATTAAAAAGTCAACTCATCTGGATGAAACCGCTGTACGATTCTGAAATATGTAATATATAGTTTTCAAATAAATTATATATATATATATATGTGTGTGTGAAAAGATGACAGACGGAAAACAAGTCAAAATGCAGGAGAAAAACAAAAACAAGAGATTTTTTGACCGGTTCGGTTCGTGGGGAACGTCTTCAGAAAATGAAGAATACAGAAATAATTTTATTTTATATAATGAAGGCACACACATGGAATGAGGGGAAAGAAAAAAAATAAAATGATCTGATTTTTTATTATTTTTCTTTCCCCTCATCCCATGTGTGTGCCTTCAATATAAAATAAAATCATTTCTGTATTCTTCATTTTCTGACGAACGAAACCGGTTAAAAAATCTCTTGTTTTTGTCTTTCTCCTGCATTTTGACTTGTTTTCCGTCTGTCATCTTTTCACACATTTTGTCCATCACGACACTTCATTTTCATGAACTATCGTGTACCTTACCCCATGTATATATATATATATAACAGACAACTTATGTCTGGATATCCTTTCGTAGATCCTTTCAATTGTCCGAATCAGAATCTTAGTTTCAGGGGGGAATTGGCTGATGAATCTGCCATAGTTTTCATTTGTGTTCCAAGTACTTTCAGACCCATCCGGGTCCATCTTCAGGGGAATGCGGATAATCATAATAATTATTTGCAGTGGTGGTAGCTCGACGTGTTCTTGCTGTGAATGTTTTACATAGATTTCGTATTACAAGAGGAACAAGTGATTGGAGCTCAGTCGAGCACCCATCATGGAAACAACGACAGAGTAACGAAAGATTAGAAACAGTTAAATACCCCTCCCCAAAATGAAATTCAGCTTTTTTTAGGCGATTACGTGGGAAACGGAAAGACAAAAAATAGAAAATTATTTTAGAACTAAGAGGTGGCGATCAGTTTCATATATATTTAACGTCAAAATGATGCCCCATCTCCGAGCCATTCTATCTTTTTAGGAAAATTAAAGAAAAATATTTGAACCACTAACCCTAAGTCCGAGTGGCAAGGTCACAAAACCACATGTAAAATAGACAGATCACTCCCCCCAAATTATAGTGCCGTACCTATGACGAACATTTCGACTCATCGTACAAACCCTGTGAGAAATGAAGAGATCATCCGCCACTAGTTTGAGTGCTCCGAGGAAAGAGTGCTCCGAGCGGTACCTCCCCAGATATGGAAGCTGCGTCTAACTCTTATATATGGTGGAGGGCTGCATCTGGAGTCAGGTACTTTCTAGAGCGGTAGAATGACCCAATAATATCTGCAGCGGACTATATATATATAATATAACGAGCACCCTCTCTGTCTGTCTGTCTGTCTGTCTGTCCATTATCGAGAATTTTTGTAAACGTAAGAAGGGGAGGGGGGGGGGGGTAAATCCTATTTACTTAATTTTCAAGTGAGCGAGAATTTTTGTAAACATAAGAAATACATTAGGGCACATACTAAATAAACAATGAATAAATTTGATGCCGAGGTCATGATTTGAACTCGCACCCTCGACGTTTTAAAAATAGTTTTGAGTGTCAGATAAAAGAAGAAGAATAAACTTTCATAATCTAACGAAGAGGTTCTCTGTCTGTCTGTCTTTCTATCTGTCTGTCCGTCGGCGAGAATTTTTGTAAACGTAAGAGGGGGGGGGGGAATCCTATTTACTTCATTTTCAAGGAAACTATTAATTACTTAATTTAGATTAAATAACAAATCAACAAAGTATAAACAAATTTCACGACGAGGCTGCGATTCGAACCCAGCATTTGTTCAGTATCTTACTCAATATATTACTATGTCAAGTAGTATATATAGCAGGACCGGCGGGACAGTTATAAAAGTGGGGGGCTCTCCTAAAAAGTGGGGGGGGGCGGTTAAGCACACGCATATATAACTTCATTATTGATGACCGTAAAGTGGGGGGGGCCAAGTCAAAAGTGTGTTTGTGTGTGTGTGGGGGGGGGGCTTGAACCCCCTCTGCCCCCCCCCCCCTGGTGCCGCCGTCCATGTATAGTGGTACCAAAACTCGCTCAAACAACAGACGTGTTTTGCAATTTACATAATTCATTTGTTTTAAACTTCTAATAAATTCAGTGACGAAACGAATTAACTGATACGAATATTAACCGATTGAGAACATTGGCCGTTTATCTACATAACTTAGTAATAATGGAAGTGGTTAGGGTTACAGTTATAATCTTACAGTTTACAAATTCCTCATTACTTCTTTGAACTAGTTCATTATTTTCTCTCTCTTTCTCTGTCGCTCTCTAGACCTTTTTAATTAGAATTAACTGATACGAATATTAACCGATTGAGAACATTGGCCGTTTATCTACATAACTTAGTAATCACAACCCAACCATAACGAAAGTTATAATGAAAACAGTTTACAAATTCCTCAAGTTTCTTCTTTGAACTAGTTCATTATTTTTTCTCTCTGTCGCTCTCTCTCTCTTTTTCTCGCTCTCTTCTCTCTCTCTCTCTTCTCTATCTCTTTCTCTCTCTCTTCTCTGTCTCTCTCTGTCGCTCTCTCTCTTTTTCTCTCTCTGTCTCTCTCTCTGTCACTCTCTCTGTCTCTCTCTCTTCTCTGTCGCTTTCTCTCTCTCTCTCTCTGTCTCTATCTCTCTCTCTCTGTTGCTCTCTCTGTCGCTCTATCTCTGGCTATCTCTATATATATAACGAGCACCCTCTCTGTCTGTGTGTCTGTCTGTCTGTTATCGAGAATTTTTGTAAACATAAGAGGGGGGAGGGTAAATCCTATTCACTTAATTTTCAAGTGAGCTAGAATCTTTGTAAACGTCAGAAATACATTAGGAAACTATTAATTACTTAATTCAGATTAAATAACACATAAATAAAGTATAAACAAATATAATCATCTTAACAACTAAATAATTCATAAATAAACGCCGCGGTCGTGATTCGAACTCGCAACCTTAAGTCAAAGATTTTAGCCTGCAGCTCTAACGACTGACTTCTGATTCACATACTTACTACTGAAGAAATGCCTTTTTCCTTTTTTTTACTCGCTGACAATGAATGATCTTAAAACGCGACTATGTAATGAACAAATGCTTTTTTTCCGTTTTTTTTTTGTTTTAATTATTTAAATAAATTTATAATTATTAAAAAAAAAAAAACGTAATTGATTCCAATTCGAAATAAATAATATTAAAAAAATAAATTTATAATTATTTAAATAAATTTATAATTATTTAAAAAAAAAAAAAGTAATTATAATATTTAAATAATATTAAAAGAATAAATGTTGTTGTTTTGTTTTAATTATTTAAATAAATTTATAATTATTTAAAAAAAAAAAACGTAATTATAATATTTAAATAATAATATTAAAAAAATAAATTATACAAACAAGCAATTCCTTATATCCACTACGTAGATGTCGGAGTCTGTTTCTGGTAGAGAGACGAGCAAAGGTGTAGTATCTGTTCTGATGCTACACTTCGTCGTTTCTGTCCGCAGTGAGTGAACGAGAAATCCTTCTCGACTGAAGCAATTTAAATTTTTGCTACAGCCTAGAGTGCCCTCTTTTGGAGGTGCTAGATTTTCTCCATGTGTCTAACTCTGTGTCCTCGTGGGGGAGGCAAATAAATAAAGACAAGTAAAGTATTTTGTGCAAACAAAAAAAAAAGGGGGGGCTGTGAGGAAGAGTTCTGCCACGGGGAAAATATTTGTGAACTATGGGAATATTTTCTTCTCGACCCCTAACATTTCTGGCAACTAACAGTAAAGAAAAAACACACACAACAAACTTCGATAGCCATTTTAAAACTCCCATGGGCTTTCAAAATACAGTGGTTCTCAGAGGCAAAAAAAATAGAGCCGACAATAAATAAAAAAAAAAATTTTTAATTTTTTTATTAAGGCATGAAGCCATTTGATGACTAAGTTTCATAATAACAAAAAGGGAGAGGAAGGTAGAATCGCTTCAAAACAAGGGAGTCTTTGAAGTGACGGTGATCAATTCAGAATCAAAATAAATCAAACCTAAAGCCGAAACATTAGCATGGCATTGGCAGACTTGGTCATCCGTGCCGGAAACACCTGAAGGGACACACATCCATGCACAGCGCTTGAGAATTCTCCGACATTTAACGAGTGCTGATCAAGAAGCCGCTCACGAAGTTACACCCGAGTTTGGTCTCCTGTACTACCGCCGACCAGAACAGCATTTTGACCTCTCCCTCTACCAAGGATCCTTAACTACCTTCATTATGAAGAGAGTAGAAAGTGACTAACTTGGGTTTACTTTCGGCAGTCACCTAGTAACTCTCGTTTCCCTTATTTTGTTCTTTAGTCCTCACATTCTATGAGCGATGTTTCTGACAAAGGTGGAAGAATTGCTGTTTTTTGGATCGGAATCTTTGGATAGTTTTTGACCTTGAAGTAGTATTTTTTTTTTTTTAGCTCCTTACATCATGTGGCTTCATGCTTTGTCTGGAGCGATTTCCATTAAAAAAAAAAAAATCTATCAGTTATCAGAGAAAACAAGCCCTGGGAGAAACACCACCACCAGCGTTTAATCACCTGGACTCCAAGCAGGCTAACAAATAAAAGGTAGGCTCTTCAAGGGCTCACGGGTGAAGGAAAGAAGTTACAAGACTGGCTGACAAAAACGTCTTCCTCTAAGTAGGTTGGTGGAGGCGTAGTGTACCGCACCGAAGGCCTCTCTGCACAAGCATTGACCTACTGTAATAAATTAGATTCCTAACCAATGTCAGTAGTTGCATATTTTGAAGGCTATACAGTCTGAACAGTAAGATATAAAAACTTACACCTAACCCTAACCTTAATCCTAACTCTAACTTTAACCCCAACCCTAACCCCTAACCTTACTCCTAACCCTAATGCAAACATTGACCTACTGTACTCAATTAGATTCCTAACCAATGTCAGTAGTTGGTATTTTGAAGGCTATATAGTCTGAACAGTAAGATATAAAAACTTACACCTGACCCCAACCTTAACCCTAACCCCTAACCCTTAACCCTAACCCCTAACCGTAACCCCTAACTGTAACGCCACCCCATAACCCTCCTCACATTCAATAAAAAGAGCGGTTCTTCTCTATGCCTGTTATATGAGCCGCGGCCTGTTTACCCCTCTCCACCCCTCACCTCTTGTATTTGAATAAATAAGTTGCCTGGTGTAGTTGCAGTGTGAGCACTTGTAAAAAAAAAAAAAAAAAAGAAAGAAAGGTGTGCGCATGTGTGGAGGTGGTTAGAGGGGGGGGGGTAGTGGAAGTTATCTGGGTACTACGATGTTGCTGTTCCAGTTCCCGTTTCTGTTGTTGTAGCCTTTGATAATAATGCTCGGGCTGTCGCTGCATTCTTATTGGTCGGCTGCAAGTCTTCTGTGTAATCATTGTGTTAACACGTGCTTCCGACATTCTACTTTCACTTTCGCTGCTGCTGCTGCTCGGAAGCAAGAATCTTTCTTTCCCTTCTCTTTCTCCATTTATTGACAAAAAAACAAAGAAGAGGGAGAAAGAAAAGGGGTACAGGAAGAGGGCTCTGTGCGCGTCTTATTATATATATATATATATATATATATATATATATATATATATATATATATATATATATATATTGTGCGTATTTAGGCAACATTTTCTCATTTATGCAAACATTGTTAAAAACAACAGAATTCGTCTGTGTAATTATAACTTTTAAAAATAAAAAATAAGGTATAATTAAACACGCGAATTCTGTTGTTTTTCATAATGTTTGCATATATATATATATATATATATATATATATATAACTTCTTTGTAATATAGCAGGAAAAATCCAAGCAGAGTGTTCGATTAATTGAGAATTAAAAAATTAAAAATTAAGAGCGTAATATTTATTTATTTTGGTACAGAAAAATTAGTGCAACATTCGTACCGTCGGTTTCAAGCACAGAAGGACTTAGCCATCCGGCTCTTTTCAGCTTATGTTTTAGAAATGTGAAGTCACGTGTCTCGTTTGGATGCGTTATTTGCTTCGGAGTGTCATGTATATTTGTTTAAAATTTGTGTTGGGGTGAGGGGGACTATAAAGTTTAATAAAGTTCGAAAAAAAAATGGGGGGGGGAATGTAACAGTTAAGATTTGAAATAGGAAAAAATATTTATTTTTTAAAATTGTCATGACAACAGAAGCTGAAGAGAGCCGGATGGCTAAGTCCTTCTGTGCTTGAAACCGACCGTACGAATGTTGTACTAATTTTTCTGTACCAAAATAAATAATATATATATATATATATATATATATATATAATATATATATATATATATATATATATTTTAACGTTCGTAGCATAGGCCATATCTTCAGCGGCAAGCGTCTATATGGTGGCTTATTCTCACAGCTGGACATACAATTTCCCCCATTGTTTCGACATTGATGTGTGCATATGTTTATATGCATGCATTATTTTTGTGTGTTTAAGTAGGTTCATCTAGTTCCACCATGGAGAAAATATTTGTGAACTATGGAAATATTTTTTCGCTACCCCTAATAGGTCTGGTAGCTAACAGGAAAAAAAAAGCAATAACCGATGAATGATAAATCT